>VKOC01000006.1:2603525-2620906 GCA_009364415.1 Spea multiplicata
TATATATTCAGATAAACGTGTCAGGAAATTTAAACAGGTAGAAATGCTGCAGGTATAAAGGGAAACGTTATTAACGTTCCCGTTTTGTGGACAAGAGCAAATTAATGTTTGGTGCGTTAAATAAACGTCGACAATACGTGCGACCCGAGACAATCAGCTAATGTCATCTACTAAAGGAATAGCAGGAGCTTTAATCATAAGAGATAAGGTAATGTTCTGCAACCAGAATTAGAAACAGGGGAGAGTCATGAAAAAAAAAAACAAAAAAAAACAGTATTTTAAAATCAGTGCAGGGCAGTTAATGAAATAATGGCGTCCCATATTATATTATATTGATTGTTATCAGCTTTTTTTTTTTTGCAGCTCTTGAGATATTACGCAGAAAAGGTAAAGTTTATAAATAATATGCCATAACTCACTTTGGTAAACACTGCATCTGGTTTTTAATGGTCCCATGGATCATTTTAATGAAACCGACGTCCCAGCTGAAAAGAAAGCTGAGAAATCTTCTGCCCTAATTGAAGAAAAAAAACCCAAAAATCATTAAATACCTCCTTTACAGAAAATTAAAGCGTTTTGGTCATTGAAAATAGACAGCAAAAAAACATGCTTAAATATTTTCTTCATATATATTATTGAATTATGTAGCACTTAAAGGGAAGAGTACAGTAAAGGATTTCAGCGTGCCGGCATGGAAAATTACTTCCTTTGGCCACGGGTGGGTAGCCAAAACTTTTTTTTTTACTTAAACAATTTAAACTATTTACTAAAGAGGGAGTTGGCAGATTAGTTGAGAATTTAAGGTTCTAAATTCACTATTAATTACAAAGTACCAACATTAGCAAGTATCTCTATTGTAAAGGGAAGAGCTGACCCATAATCGAATGTGTATGGAGAGTTTACTGATTTACCTATGCATTAGACAGGGCCAGCCAAGCGTTTCATGCAGCAGACACTTAATGGGACTGGCCCTTCATAATGAATAGTGAAGTCCATGAGTTGAAAGCACAGCCCTCCTGCAAACTCGCCATTTAGTGAATAAACCTCAATGTTTAACAAATATTTTTAAAAAGCCATTAAATGATCACCCAGCCTAGAAGTGGTGGGGCAGCCAATACCCTGGGATACATCATGTTCTTAACAGAAAAAAAGGCAAAGCTAACATTGGAAATACATGAAAAGCCACTGTATGGTTCCCTTTAAAATAGTTTTGACCAACATCATCTTTAAAATGTTTAGAGAATTTGTTTCTTTAAATAAAAAGGAAAAAAAAAAGTGAAAAGAAAAGAAAAAGAAAATAATGTGGAGCCAAGGGAACGCGTTACCTCTTCTCTTTTAATATGATTGATGCTCATGAAACACTGGAGTAACAAATCCTTCACGTCATTACTCTCTGCCAAGTTGTAATCGAAGTTGAGGAGGGACAGGTGTAGATGCCACAAGCGAGCAATGTCAGCCACCTTGTGAACATTGAAAACATTACATTAGTGACAAGCAAGGGCATTTAGTCCAACAATAGCAGCAAGTAGTAGTAGTGAAGACATTACCACTAGTACAGCAGTGGTGGGCGACATGTGCACTGCGTGTTATTCAATTATTTTATTTTTTAATCTTCTAAACTGGAACCAAGACAGGGAAGCAAACCAACATCGTTTAAACTGCAAACAGAACCTCATGAACTGCGTCACTTTACACAACAGCCATTAGCAGGACGAAACGGAGCTAAAGGCGGGAGTAAAGACGCACGGAACGTGGGTGATTTGTCCTGCCTGCACAGAAGCTTGAAAGAGTTAATGTAAAACGTTGGGATTTATTTTTAATACGTACCACGCACTTTGCTCCAAGTGATTTTGTTAGGAGCAAGAGAAACGCACTTTTGCCAAACTCTTCTTTCCCTTCCAACCCTTTCTCCCACCAAGCCTCACATAGGTGCTGAATGGCGAGACGCGCAGCATTTTCAGATTTTGGCACAGCTTGTAAAATACCTGTAGACACAGAATCGCACAAATCAGCTTCATTCATAGGCTTCAATCAGAAAAGAAACACACAAACATGACAATTTGTTTACTGTTGGGACCACAAATGCCTTCAATCTATTTTACCTTCTTCAATCACAGTCCAAAAAACTACTAATGGACCAAAAATGTATAGAAATAATTAATTATTGGCCAGATTTGAGCTTTCAAATGAAATTCGGTTGTATTTGCACAGAGCGAGTGGAAGGTTATCTTTATTTTCATATATTTGAACATTTAACTAGTATGCTGTTTTAATAATTTTTCTTCTCTAAGGTCAATAAAGCTTATGTCACGTTATACATTTTTCTATGTTGGCCCAATAAGAGGCATCAAGTTGACTAAAGACTTGATTTCAAAACAGCAGCAGAGAGAATAGTAACCGATGTATTACACAAAAAGCTCACCGTTAAGTATAGCTGCACATTCTAGGAGAGCTCCATAGCTGACATCTTCATCTACTACATACACAGAGGCTGTGGCAACTATTGCCACGCCATGAATAACAGACATTGCGTGTTTCTGCAAGAGAAAAATAGTTTGCGTTGCATTATTAGTACATGTATAATCTCCTATGCAGAACATTGCAAATGCAGAATAGCAGCAATAGAAGATCTAAATAATAATAGTAGTGTTCAAAACATGGACTGGACAGCCTACAAGATTTTGGGTTGGGCAAAAAGGCAAAATTTAAGTTTGTCTTTATATATCTGGTAGAAAATAAAACTGGGCTGCAACTCAAGAACAATTTGTTGATCGCCTCCTAAACCCTTTTAAAATGGGCGTCCGCTGCAATACAGTGTATGGCGGATGTTGACCCTCGGGGGGGTTTGGTGTTGTGGCAGACATGGCCCCCGATGCCGATCTTGGTGTTTGGTTTTGAAGTCCTGGCATGTCAATTGTCGATAACCGTTTGTTTTCATGTGACGTTGCCAGACCGTCAATTGTCATCAAGAGGTTAAAGTATTTCCCACTGCCAGGAAAAGCATTACTAGAGCATTTCATGCAATTTTATTGCCTATGATGTCTTTTCACATTGTATATTGCTGTCAGCCCAGGGCAGGGGTATTTTTACCTTTAGGGTCACTCTAGGGTAGAGTCCCCCATTGCCGCCAACTTCTGTGGTCGGCTCTCCGGTACACTAACAGGTGCAAAGCCTTTGAGAAGCGGACAGTCGGGATATTAAATTACAGCGCCTTTTCCTGAAGCCAGCACAGCCTCCATAGTGTAAACTGGTAGTTGGGAAGATCAAAGATTTCCCTTGTAATTGGCCCATTGTTCTGCAGGACAGTGGGGGTCTGGTTCCCCAAGATGGCGGTCTGCCCCCCCTGTTTTGTACCAGAGGGCCAGCACCTTCCCTGGACCTGCCACCTTTAGGCTGGGATACGTCACTGAGCCAAGGGGACATTTGTAAACATGCTTTCTGGACTCTACCTGTGTCTGAGTAGTGCTTCCAGTAATCGCGGCGGGGTGCGGATTATAGTAGAAAAAGTATGTTTATTGGTATTTTAGAAAATAATGTAACTATTAGTAGGGTGATATTCTGAACCTAGAGAAGGGTCAGTCTCCCCACTAAAGCAATGCCAGCCTTGGGAAGACAGTTTGTCACCCAACGATCAGTGTGCAGCAGCACAGCGAGTTTCTTTACCACATCCGATGTGCTTTCTACTTCCATATCATCATCGCTGTCATCGTCTATTTTCTGCCATCCTTCCACCGGATTTGCCACCAAGGTCTCTCTCAGCAAAGTCTTTAGCTTCTCCCATAATTCTTCCTTTTGTTTCCTTGGCAACTCTTGCAGTAATTCACCCAAATCAAAAGGATCAGACGTGTCTTTCTGTAAAACATTTCGAAAAAGAGTCGTGACCAAAAAAAAACAGGATCGGAGAAAACGTTAAATGTTAATCCTCTTTGTTTTAACAATCTTTCTGATATAAAATATATATTAGAAATTTATATGGAATAGTGAACAATTTATAAAATTAGTTTTCATTTTATTCATATTCTACACTTTCAAGGCACGATACAAACACTGAGCTTCTATGATGCTATCAACAGCTGTAGAGCTTATGGGTTTTTGTTACACTATTGTATTCAACGGTAACAAAAATGAAGTTCATGTAATCGACTGAAAGACCTCGGATTTATTGTATTCAGCCACAAAACGTAGATGTCACGACTGCACAGAGAATGATCACGTGACGTAGCATAGTGACCCCGCTGAGAAGTCGGCTTCTTATGGACACACAAACTTGCTCTTTAGAGAGACAGGTAATATGTCCAGCCCCTGGACCCCCCGGGGGCTAGGAAGTATTTCTTGGTTGATCCGGTGCCTTTTGAACCCGGCCATTGCTGGTAAGAGTGTTTGGGATCAACTACTTCTCTAAGCTCAAATTTGTGGTCACCGTCTAAGACATGAAAACACTTCTCATTGGATAAACTATTGTTTTCAATGTAAAGTGTTTTTCTTTCTAAGTTCTTATCATAAAGCCGTGAGGGTCTTAACCCTGTAAACGTTTTAAGTAACGGAGGTAAGGGCTTGAAGCAGGGATTTGGCAACTTCTGCCATAAGACGTTTAGGAGGAGGGTGCGGCAGCAAAAATGATCTTCTTACGGGCAAATCGCTGTCGTTTTCTCAAACACTTACATGAAGTTGAATGAAGTTTAAGAACGCTTCGACGGAGTCCTTGGCAGTGGCTTGCAGAAACGCCTCGCGCTTTGACATCTTCAACGGTTATTCCTAAAGCGATAAAACAAACACATATTATAGCGTTAAAGAGAACATCGGTGCCGATAATACCGCGGCTGAAAATCAGCGTGGCTCTGAGATCTAACCCTCCAGTGATATATAAGCGGCTCCCCATTACACCTGGGGAATTTATTGCTATCAGCATATTTGGGGATCCCAAAAAGCGATGTCTTTGATACCACAATGATAATGACCCCAAACGTGGGCATTTGCAAAAAGCACTCCCATTTATATTGATGCGAGGGAATAATTGCCCCTTTATAGCTGGTGGAAGGACTGGAAGCAGGGTGCGCTGGAGATCTGGAGTGTGTATATATTTTTTGCAACTAAAAAATATATAAAATTAAATCATTAAGTATTTTAACATGCGTTCTTTATTTCTGGGCACTTTCAATAAGAGCTGACCCTGAGATTCTTTAAACAACAACCCTTTAATGCCTTACTATATAGCGACTTGTCAAATGTGTTACCCAAACGACTCAAATACCGGTCACCATGGAAACCCTGACTTATTATTTAAAGATACGCTTCATTGAGTAACATCCATTTAAACAGGGACATCATCCATAACATACGGGTAGGAGAAACACGAATAAGTAGCCTTAGACGTCATCAGATAAGCGCGCGAACGAGTCGCCTCCGGACTGCGGGACCCCAAGATTGGAGTAAAGCCCCAGGACACAGCGTCAAACCCTGAGAGCCCCCAGGTATGTTTGTGAGGCTGTTCGGGGCATCAGAAGCTTGGAAACATTTGAAGAATTAGATAAAGGCCATCTGGCCCATTTCTGGACAGGCCGCAACACCCCAAACTGTTCCTGACCCTTGGTTTTGCTTTACAGCCCAACACAAACTGTGTTTACTGCTTCCCCTGCGCATGCTCAGCGCAGGCTGTGACCGTCATACACGGCTTGATCAGCTGCTACTTCCTGACTGCTTTTCTGGTACGAATGCGAAGTCCTTGGGCCCGCAAGTCCAGAGCGCTTTCCCCGTTCTCTTTGCCCTGAGCCTAGAGGCGCCCCCTGCAGGAGCGAGGAGGAGGGGAAGAAGTCTGCAGAGCGTTTCACATACCAATACTCTGCAGCACACAGAATATAAACTTCCAATTAATGCAAAAAATATATATTTCTGTTAAAAGTGTCCGTTTTTAAATGGACTATAAACACAGTCATTGTTACCCAACGCTCCGGAATATGGGTGCGCTATATAAAGAAACTAATAGTAATAATATGGTCATCATTGCAGCCAAAGACAGCTGGGAAGCTAAGCTCCTCTCCCTGTGACAGCCTATAGATATTCCCGGAAAGTATCTGCTGCGCCCTGTAACGAGCGCCACGCAAAACATTTTCCGCTTCCGGCTTCAACTTACCGTTCCCGGTAAATGATAACACTCGGGTCCTGGTTACAATTCCCGCCAGTTCCCTAATTCAAACCCTAGCACCCGCCCGCCGCTATCCCGGAAACGCGTCACCACGACAGGAACTAATGTCTATTTCTCTAGCGTGCGGTCGCATTCATTGTAAACTTCCGCTAACGCGCGCAAATCCTGTCTCCACTCCAGTTCAGTGCGTTCGAGATCTGTGGCGGCCATTTTCTTGGCGACCGGCAGTCTGTGAGCGCTTATGTGGAGCCTCCGCCAAAATGATTCCTGTGAAGGAGACACGCAGAGAAACGTGTTGTGTATCGTGTATTTAGAACCCAATGGTTTCCCTGGAAACGCAACTATGCTATTTATTATGGTACCCGGAGGGAGTGGAGCAAACACCTCGAACGAGTGCGTCAGTTTTAATTAGAGCGCTTTTCTCACACACTGTCTCATATCAAACATCATTATTATAAGCATGTCCCAACTGTCCCGATTTTGGGACTCTGTCCCGCTTTGCAGGGGCGGAGGGAGGGTGAGACGAGAGCGGTAGTCACCTGGGGCACAGCTGCCCGATTAGCAGCCTGCAGGACTAGTTGGGAGCAGTAGTATAGCAAGCCCCCCAACTGTCTTACTCTGTGTTGTTTTTCTATACCTCCCAACAGTCCTGTTTTTTTTTTCTCATATCCCCTGCGTGAAAACATCCAAACCTCACATGCTGCTCCTGCACCCCACCTGGTATTAAGAGGTTGTGATGTAATAAGGTGATACATTGTGGTAAATTGTTACCGGTTTGCACGGCCGTCAGGGTAATAGAATTGACGCCTGTAACGGATTTGTGAATATTAAAATCTAGTTAAATGAATACATATAGAAGGAATGTGGCCCCCAAAATGTGTCACTCGAGGGTCCAATGATACCGGGCTCAGCCCTGGGAATAGGAGATGCTGACGAGGAAGGATGTGATGGATTATACGTGAAAGTTATTAAAGACATGTTAAGGAATCAAAGACTGAACGGCATTGAGTAGCGGAAGTCATTTGAAAATCCATTATTTGCTAATTATGGAAAAATAAAAAAAACTTTAGAAATGAAGAATTATAGGGTCTGATATCACGTGAATGAAATTAGATTTGGGGCCACATTAAGTGTATTACTTCAAATTCACTTTTATTTGGGTCATTCCTGTCTCCATAAATCACAATATACTTTCTGTTCATGATGTCATGGAAGCAGAAGCTCTCTTATTAGGTCATCGTTATGCAGACAATGGCAGCTGTAGTTGAACATGAAGGAAACAATAACAAAAAATGTAAGTGTTTCTCGAATTTATTCTGATGTTATGATGTTATTTGGAAACACTCTTGATACACTCGGCCAGGGCTTAGTCCATCCTTCAGGCCATCCAGTCTGGAGTCACAAAGGCGATGCTGAGGGTCTTTCATCAAAAGATGCTTCAGGATGTCCGCAGCTTCTTTGGAGAGGTCTTTGACGTACCGAGGGCTTCCATTTACAATGTTACCCAACGCTGCCTTCTTGCAGTTACCATGACAGAACGGAATAGAATCGCCCCGAAGGACCACCAGTCCACGGCAACACCGTATGCTTGCTTTAGATGTATTTCGGGGGCCATGTACATGAATGTTCTGCAGCGTCCTTTTGTCTCTGCTGCTTCAAAAATGCCTTCTGCAACAAGACCGAAATCGCAGATCTTGGCGTGGCCCTCGGCGTCAAGCAAGATGTTGTCCGGCTTCAGGTCCCGATGTATAACTCCCCGAGCGTGGAGGAACTGGATGCCGCAGATTATTTCAGCTGAATAAAATGCAGCTGCGCTCTCGGTGAGTCGGCCCACCCTCTTCATATATGGCTGGAGGCTCCCACCAGCCATATACTCCATCATGAATAACACGCAGGTCTCTGGAAGCCTGCATATCCGTGGCACAGGAACGGGCTGTCCCAAGCCATCTCCAGGATTCTCCTCTCCTTCAGTAATTGTACAGGGGCTTTATGGCTTTCTTGCGGATGATTTTGACCACTACCATAAAATCTCTTCTAGGTACAGAAGCCAGCATGACTTTTCCAAATGCCCCTTGTCCCAGCACTGAATAGAATATGAACCCGGAGGGCGTCATGGGGAGAAGGCTCCGATATCTTTTTGTAGTAACACCACTTTCCACCACACTCTTGCGTCTTTTCATGGGAACCTTTCCCCTTCTGCTCTCCCCCAGATGTTCCTCAACTCCTTTCTCCTGCTGCCCCAGAGTCTGGATGTTTTTCTCGTTGGATCTACGCCGTTCTGAGAAACCTGTGCTGGTTCTTGGGCGTCTTGTTGTCTGTTTTGCCCTCAGACACAGGCTGCTCTCCTCTCTCTCATTAGCAGTACGTTTGATCCTCTACCTCGCTCTCCCTCTTTCTTCCTCAGTACTGCTACTCTCTTTCTTCCTTTTCAGAACAGGAAAAAAAAGTTGGGCTAAGACATTATATACCCCTGCGCTTGGCTTCTTATGAATACATTTGGAAGAAATATATATATATATGTATGTATATATATAAGTTATAGAGCCATAGACGCTGTTGGCAGGGGAGAGTTGTATAAATGGTCTTGTTGAGCAGATAAGTGATTTGTGTAGTTGTGGCAGTTGTGGTTGTTTTTATATCATTAAAACAGAATTGTAGTTCACAGGTAACATCTGCAGCTTTATCTACTGATAACTGCACTTCCCATAATGCTCAGCCAGCATCATGGAAGTAGTATGTCTGGCTGAGCCTCATGGGAATTCCATTCAATGTGTTGGTTATTTTTTATAGGCATGAATGTGCTGACAAAAATGAAGCGTTTTAAGTGGCTATGCAAGCGCGGCATTGTAAAGTGAAACTGCTTGTATTGGTGAGTTCCGCGATCTAAAAAAATGTCCCTTTTTCACATTTTGAAATGTTGGGAGGTATCGTTATTGACCGGCTTAATTAACCAGCGCTACAAAGGGCTTTGGGCAAGGTATGGGGATAAAGAAGTGAGTGATTTTTTTTAGAACCAGCAGTGATCTTGAGAATAGCTTTGAATCCATAAAGTATGGTCTTTGTCCAGCAGATATTAGAAGGGCAAAACAGCTGTTTACTGCTCCAACGACCCTGTGGTCTCTTTTTCCCCAAGGAATGAGGGTGAGAGCACTCAAACTGAGCCAATACCATGGCTGAGTATAGCCGATTCCTGGCATGATGTAACCCCGTCAGTGCCATACATGGGACCGCTCTAGGTTTGACCTGGAGTCTCAGAGCGAAGCCTCCTCCCCACCCATTTCCAATGTCAACTCATTTAATGCTATCTGGGGCTAGACCCACCACTGGCGTGGCTAACCTTGCCCTAATGCTTGGCTAGCCCTGCCGCGCTACAAAGTCACTCTCTCAGAAGAAGAAGGAGAGCTCCAGGTAGCCTTCCCAGGGAAGTCCCCAGATAATGGCCATTACCAAGCGGACCAAAGTGTGGACTGTAAGGATATATGTCTGATACTGGAACACAGCATCCCATTCGCGTGACATTGGCTTGTTGGATAGGATTTCATGGGGTACCAATTACAGGAACAGGTCTGCGTGGCTCGTGAAACACATCTGCTTTATGGTGCGTATCCCGCGGATAAAGAGAGATGTACCGATTTCTTCAGCAGAATTTACACTGACGGGTATTACCGGAGAACCTCAGTAATAATTACCTAGACAGCCCGTGTCCAGCTGTCCCAGAGGGCCGGTAACAGGCAGATTAAAGGAACATGAAAAGGTGGACAAAGGAGAAGGCAGAGAACAGCAGATGCGCCGGGCGCGTTTTAAAATACCCTGCCTATCATTTCTTGTTAAGAACCATAATTACGGTAACTACCATCCCTACCACGCGATTTCACTTTAATCTGATTTTCTCCTCCGTTGTGAAATTTCCCCCATCTTGCTGTCGCCGGGTTTTCTCTATCTTTATTTTTTCTTGATCTCAGTTTTGTGCCAATTAATTCCACTCCATCTGTGCTGTCATCTGTACTTGTTAGAGAATATTAACCCCGCGCTTTGCCGCATTCAGATTCACGAGACGAGCGCGCATTTTATATCATTATAACATTTATTTGTGAAATGCTCTTCTTCTGCGTTGATTTCCAAAAGGTATCCAGTGTGTAGCCTTAACTTTAGGGTGAATTTTTTTTTGTTGCCAGATGAGCTGGGGCAATTACATCTAAGTAGCCCTCGCAAATGCTTCTAGTTGAAAAGTATATCAATGTTTATACAACTTATGTAAAACATTTGTAATAGTAACAATTACAAAATGTAACAATAAAACACAAATTCATAACTTCGCCTTTTTTACTTTAGTCTCTATATATATATGTCATTTATTACAAGAAATATTTCGGCAGTTTCTAATTGTGTGTAAATACTGCCACCTAGTGGTTTCTGGTTATTTCGCCCCTTGGGATTTGCTTTTATTTTGTGTTTAAGCAATTTCACAGCTCAACATTTAAATCTCGCCATGCTCACTTCTTCAAGCGTGTTTGCTGAATGCTCCATAATGGACGGATGAGTTTGGTGGAAGAACTTGACCGGCCGCACAGAGCCCTGACAAATCCTCTACTGGATGAATGGGCAGAAATTCCCACAGAAACTCTGCGAAAACCTTCCAGAAGAGTGGAAGCCATTATAGCTGCAAAGGGGGACCAACTTCATATTAATGTCTATGTATTTAGAATGTGATGTCATCAAAGTCCCTGTTGATGTAATGGTCAGGTGTCTGAATACTTGTTTCCAGCACCACAATATTCCTGCTTCTTTGACTTTAGGGAATAATGTGCCTCCTTGCCTGGAACAAGTACTATATTTGCTCAAATATAAGACAAGTTTTTTTTTTCATTAGAATGCCTGTTTTAAGAAACTGTGGCCTGTTTTCGTAGCCCTGGTTTACGCTGTTTACGTTCCTTGCTAAAGTTCAAGACTTTACACCGAAAAGCGGCAGATAGTCATACTAAAACGGGAGAATCGGGCCGGTTCTTTCTTTGAAGAGTTAAAGGTTAGCGGAGACTAAGGTCACATAGGTCGCATTGTCTAGATCTGTGGTTCGAGCCACAGCTAGGAGGCATATTCTGGCCGCATTAACGGGGGGCAGATTGCTCGTTGGTAGGTGGTCACAGCATATTGAGGAGAGATGGGCGCAGGATGACATCTAGCCTTAATTACTTTACACACTTAGCTATACCGACCATCGAACCGACACAGTTTTAAGGTTTTTGCACCTTAGAATGGAATGTTGCTACTAACTGAATCCTTCCTCTGGTTGCTATGGCGATAGACCTACTTTTCAAACTTTGGACCGGACTTGCTCTTTGTAAATAACCCCCATGTGTCGAGCTATGCGCTAAACCGGTAGAAACGCTCAACATGTAACGCAATAGAATTTCAGTGCGTTAGTCCATCTTTCACAGACCCTATAAAGCGACACAGAAGCCTTGTCGCCGTAATTGTCAGATATGGAAGTATAGTCTGATCATACAGCTGTAAAAAACGCATATTTAACCCTTGGAATGCCAATAAATCAAAGGCTAGAGTGCAACATTGAGACGTACATTCTATTTTTTGCTATGTGTGAACGGAGCAGGCAAAGTGCCCCCGCTGACTTGGTGATTATGACCCCCATAATGTTGCGTTGCAGCCATTGGTAATATACGTTTAACTGCAGTGTTATTTTCCAAATGCCAGGGTTACCGGGTACTCAACTTTTCACGCTGTTATGAAGCTCACTGGATCTTTATTCCCTACATTTACTTGATTCTAAAGCAGTTGAGGGTTTTCTTTAGAGACAATGACACCAAAATAATTAGATCAGAGTTAAACATATTTATAGAATATGAAAATAACTAAATCCTTGTAAAAAAATAAATACAAAAAAAAAAAGACACAAAATGAGTATCCCTAATTGCCATATTTATTATTTAAATATGTGCCGTGTCCTTACAGACCGCCATTAAAATGTAACTTAAAAATCTTAAAAATAAGATCTCTAAAAATCACATGGTATGAGATATCAAAGGAGATATATTCTGTATCAAAACTATCGCTATATGTCTTCCAAATCTCCTTGTATTTAAGTGTATCTCCCCTCCCCCCCAAGGTCCCATCACAGAAGGGGGTAGTGAATTAAACCCAAGGACCTATCTAATGAAACAAAATTCCTAATGAAAATAAAGAAAAATAATTAGTGGGACACAGGCACCTATTTAAATATGGTAATATTTTTACGGAATATATCGGTTCTATACGTTGATCCTAAAAAGAAAACCCAACGCGATCAACTTCAGATCATTTAATCCAAATCAGAGGGATCCAGCGATTCATGTCTGGATCTCACGCGCTCTCCTACACGGCTCATTCTCAAAACACAACAACACTTATATACATCTTTATTTCAGAAACAAAATATAAATGCCATTTAATATAGTAAACATTTTTTTCCCATAATACATTTATACGGTTTTTAAGGCACGGGATAAATATATATATATCATGATAAAGAATCTCCTAGCGAAGCATTTGCGGAAAGTTCTCCGACTGTAATGGAACAAAACAGAATACGTCAAACCGCTCGAAGTTTGCACAACACGTTATTTAAACCGACGATGAAATCAAGGAGGCGGAAGCTGGCTTTTATGATCATGCTGTTCAAAGGACTAGAAGAAAGTAAACTTATCGGATACCCTGATAATAAAGAACTTATCAAACAGGTTCCGGATGGTAACCGTTCCATATAACGTCATTATCCATGGTCGTGTGGTCCCTTATAAGTTTCCCAATTACTTCTTTCTCTACCAAGATGTTGCAACATTTTACAAACCAGATACTAGACGGATAAACCCAGCCGGCAGCCAATTAAAACGCAGTATCTAATTTAGTAGGGTCTGTAGTCGAAGGTGGAGATGGTAGAAGAGACCGCCAAGGTCCCAAAAGCTTGTTATTCTCCATCGTTTTCTACATCGACCCAATAAAATGGATCATTTTATCTTCTCATGGACCAACTCGGCTCCTCGTCTGATTCAGTGCAAACCTAGCTATACAAACACAGCGTTTATTCTGGTGACGATGGATCCTACATAAGCTCCTCAAAAGCCAAGTCCGACCCTCGAGTAATGTCTACTGATCGTTAAGGACTTCTAACGAGTAAAGAAATAACCCACTTAGCGGTGGACAAGAAATATGATGAAGCTATTAACGGTAAGGCCGTCCAGACAGGAACAGGCTTTGGTTATTGGAAATGGGATTTTAAACAAACCTGGTGTTCTAAAATTTAATTTTGTGGGTATAATATGTTATTTCATAAAAAAAAAAGGCTAAAATAGCCTGGAACATATTGTGGAAACAATGCTGCTGCCTCTTGTTAAAGGTGCTGTTCCACTCAGAAGAAACGGTACTTGTGCTCGCTGATGAACCATCGCAGATCCATCGTCTTATTCTGGAGGTTTAATCACAAAGAAACAGCACAGGAACTTTTAAAAAACCTTTTCGGTTTCTACGGCAACATTATTATTAGGAATAAATGAGTAAAGTTGAGTCGGTGGAACAGCACCTTAAATACACGAGCAGCTAGCGGCAGTTTGGTGGCACAAAGTGATCAAACATTCTCTAAATGCGCTGCACAGGAAAACGGGTCAGGATTTCTTTATTTCACTAAGTTTTCTGTAATATTTTAAAAGTGATTTAAGGGTAAAGAGGCTTCATTTTAAAGCCCTTTAGGGGCCAGCGGGGACGATGACTGCGAAAGCCCATCCTTCTAGCACAAAGCTTGGATTTAATGTAGGCCAAAGCTGGCCAATAAGTAAATCTTACTAAACTGGAAAATAACATTTCTTGCCATCATCACCATATTCTGAAAAAAACGGTAAATCTCCAACCAAGCCAACCAGGTACAGTTATTGTAAAAAAAATTAAAAATAGACACTGTATAAAACTACACAATACCAAGAGTACGAAAGGTATAAAAAAGAAACCCCTAAAGTCTGGTTTTTAACGCTTTCAAACTTGAAGATTACTTGTACAAACAATGTGGGTGACCCACAACCCAGCTTTTTAGGTCTCTTGTAAACCCATTAAGAAAAGTTTTTTTTTTCTTAAAACTTGCATTTTATTTTTTAAATGAGGGATTTCTTTGCAATATTTGATGCCTGTATGACAGCTGATGGTTCCCTATGTATTCAACGATATAAATAAATGCTATGTATTTGCGGCCATCTTTGCTTTTTTAATGGAGTGGTGTATGCGCTCTAGCATTCAATGGGTTAAAACTACTGCGCAATGGCGATTATGCGGACGTACAAGCATACGCTGTAGTATATATATATATATATATATATATATATATACACAGAAATCACTCGCTGCTTTTCCTCTTTATTTCTCAATCTGATCAGGAATTAGACAAGATGATAACGGGCCACCCAGCACCCGTCCAGGTCATCTTTATGATAGGACCAGCCCTGTCCTCCGCTTGCCCGTCTCTAAACCCCTTACACGTCAGAACATCTAGAGAGACTTACTTAGCAACAAGCCTTAAAAATATACATTCTGGGATAAAGAAATATGTCAGCTTCTAAAGAACGAAAACTCCCATCATCCCTTATCATGCAACTTAACTTGCGCAACCCTAATAGAACGACATGATGAAGCATGTCGTTTCCCTACACCAATTCAGGTTGAGGTGACTGGGAAGATGATACAGGCCGAGGGCCAAGCATACAAGAACACCAAAAACATTTATAAAAATACATTCCTCATCTTGCAAGGAAGACACTTTATATATATTATATATATATATATAATATATATATATATATGTCTAAGCCTCCTTCCATATGAAAATACTTTAATTTATAGTGTGTTTATTCCATGGCTAAGCCCTGACCGCCTAGAACTGGTGGCACGGTCCAAGTTCTGCAAGCATTACATCTTCTTATCTACCTCGGTTTCCTCTCCCGCTCCATCAATCCTCCATTTTTAGAGACCAAGAGTCCAACGGCAACTGGACAGCAGAAGACTTCTGCCAACAGCTGATCTCGGCACATTCTCCACCAGACCTTCACAGAAACCGTCCCTTGGATATAACAAAACTCCCGAAGCATTATAAACGTACAGAGGGACGTGGAGAGGACCCGAGCAGCATTGGGGTATCCTGCATTTTTTGGGGACACGGTTGGTTAAGCGGCTGGCTTTGGACTAGATGTTGATCACAAGTTTCGAATCCCCAGAAATACGGTTAAATATATTGAAGAAGCCATTGCGTGGTGGACAATAACAAGCGGATGTAAAAGCCTCAGCGCTGAAAGGACCAGCACGGTAGCTTGAGAGAAAAAAAAATAAAGTTTAAGCTCATCTTTTTACCTTTAATAAACGCGTGAAGAGCTGGCCCCTCAAAATTAAATTATCATTTAAACTCAAATCAATACTGAACCAACAATAGTAGTATCACAAAACAGGAAAATAGTACATATTTACATGGTATACAGTGGAGATATACAAAACAATCGGGAATCCCAGCATTTAAGTCCCAGCACGCTCATCCAGCACTGTGTGTGTGTGGGGGGGATTCCTATCCTTGCCTGTGATATGCAAACCTGTTTCTCTGTAAAAAGGAATGCAGGCGTCGTTCTAATGCAATTAAAAAACAATAATATTGCACAATATTAGACCATTAAAACTTAAGGCTGATTAAGCTCGATAGCAGAAATTACCAAGAGGCTGCAAAGCGATGTAAAAAAAATATATATACGAGTTTTAAAAAAATAAAATGGCCTCAGGGGCAGATAATGAAATATATGGATCGACAAAAACAATGACACATGTAGTGCGCTCGATAGAATGGTGTCTGCAGATGAAAGATATTTCACGAGGAGTGTCTAGTTGGTGACAGAGGACCTCGTACCGTCTTCGGTGAGATCGTACCTACAGGAAAACAATGGATACAACGTTACTTGTAGGCAACACAATTCTTACAGAACCCGAGGAACCTGGGAGATTCCAGGATTCCCTTTTTTTAAGGCTGGGGTAAAACTGAGCAATGAAACGACCCCCAACTAAAAAGAATGATATGTTTTGTATTTTGTACTAGGCTGTCAATTGGCCTCATTAAAAATACTCGATTGTTTTTCTGTGAATGGTTCAAGAGAGTTCAACATGTAGGAATACTATGCTGTGCATTGGGGAGCAACTTTTGCACGTTTTTGTTGAGTGCTTGCAGTTGGCTCCAGGGGAGGACATTACTGCTTGAAAAGAACATAAAACAGCAGAGAGAGGAGTTATCTACTAAGTGACGATTCACAGCAACCCACTGACTGATCAGTTTTCCTTTATGGCCATTCTAAAAGGAGCGGTCTGGACAGAAACCCATAAAACACTTCTATCTAGAGGAGGTGCGCTACAGTAATGCAACCCCCCACCCCAAACTAAAAAAAGCAATGGGAAAATTCAAGGTCAGCGAGCAACCAATCAGCTGTCCCCATGGATCAGCGACAATTCTTTATCAAACACTTCATCGGCATTTGTTATTTTCCAGATCCTACAGGTCTTTTCACAGGTTTTAACTTTGTTTTCCATGTTTACTGTTGGATTTGGTGCAAAATATTAAAGGATAATATTTTTTACTTACCACTGAGTCCATCCTTTAGTAACTTCTTCTTGGTTTAGATCTACCATTAACTGTAAAAAAAATTAAAAAAATAAATTCAATTGTTGAGTTTATTGATATGTCCCTCCAGGTAGAGTGTGCGTGTATGAGGAGGACCTGGCGTAATAATCTAGCTCGGTAGCAATACAAGCAAAGGGCAATCATGACATCTTGATACAAACTCAAAAGACCCTCAAGATGAACCCAAGAGAAGAATTACAGGCAGTAACTGGTAATGTGCAAACCGAGTCAGGTTTCAAACTAGGAATTACAAAGGGCCAACCCCGGCAAGTTTGCAGAAGAAGCTCACTGGTGTCAGCCCTTTAAAATGCATAATGAAAAAGGAGACGTGAAACTAAGTTATTCTTCGGTGTCTGATCACCGCGCATACAGACAGCGGCAGGCAAGCTCAGCAGATCGGACCCTGGTAACCAGGTCGGTTTCCCCTCCGTAAGAAAGCACTTGTTTTACCCACCTTGCCAAGAAGTCCTTTGTCTCTGGATAAGAATCCCCCGCTGTTCTTCACAGCCACGTCTAATACTCTTCTCTGAATCTCTGGCAGCGAAACACTGAATTCAA
>VKOC01000006.1:2636466-2663872 GCA_009364415.1 Spea multiplicata
GTGCGGCCCTCTAGCTGCTGCGGAACTACATCTCCCATCCTCCTCAGCCAGCCCATTAGCTGAAAGAGCATTATGGGAGATGTAGTCCTGCAGCAGCTGGAGGGCCGCACGTTGGACGCCCCTGTTCTAGACTGTAAGCTCCTTTTGAAAAAAAGGACCCTCCTCACCTTTTTGTTTCTAAACTATTATGTACTGCTTATGTGTACAATATAATGACACTAAATATATCAATAAATAATAATATAGCTCCTCCCCCTGCTGTCTCTACTGAAACCAGGAAGCACATCTAAGTATGCTTCCTGCACATGCTCAGTAGCGCTCATACGGACCACAATATCTTTACCGTTCTGGTTGAGGTCTGATCAGTGATCAGGGTGATATCTGAGTGACATTCAAAGTTGTTAAGCAACTTATCAACTCCTATACAATGAAACAACCAAAAATATTCATAAGCCCTGAGTCGGTAACTCCGATGGTGAAAACAAGACTCATAGTTTTTAACATAAATAGAAAATTTTAAATTTATGGAGGCCATTTTTATTGGAGACATCTCAGAACATTTAAAGGAAAATTCTTTATTCCATCGTATTTTTTCATAGATTTTAATGGGAACATTTTTTTTTGTAACTGTTACCCTTCATTATTCTGGTCTGAGTGATAGGAAGAATTAAGAAGATCTTTTTTTGTCTTAAGTCCCCAAATCATGCCAACATTTCAAGAAGACGATTGAAGTGAGAATCCGGCAACAATTTTGAAGGCCAAATCTGCTCTTATAGTTTTAGATTTTATTAAATTCATGACTCCTGGAGTCGGAGCTTTCTAGAAAGTGGGGGGGGTATGCAGGTGTAGGCTGGGATGATGGGAGTTGGAGCGTGCCAACAGCAAGAAGGCCAAACCTGTGATGTTCTATCCTGAATTCTGCAGTTTGTATTTGACATGGGCATTAAGAAAGCAACATTTTCAGAAAATAAATAAAAAATGTCTTTTTCCATGCTGCCCAAAGCAACCTGAATCTTACTTTTAACTGTTTTTTTTTTACTTGCCTGCCCCGACGTTGAAACGCTCACCTGCTGACATTTAATCGATGTTTTAAAGCGCCACATGCCTTTAGTTAAGGAAAAGCTAACGTAGGAGCCGCTGGAAAGATAAGTACCGAGTCGTGGCATCAAAACGATAAGCTTCAGGAAAAAAAACGCAAGGAGAGCGAGATGGTCACAGTAAATCAGCCGTCTCCATGGTAACCCGCCTTTCACAGACGTAGTCTTTACTATTGGCCTGCACTGCAGTGTTAACTCCCAGAGCAAAGACATAAACTCCTTCTTTCCGAAGAAACGTTCAACCTGCCCGTCCTGGAAGTGATCTGCCCCGAAAACCACTCAGGGGGCCATCGTCTGTTGACATAAAACCATAATTAAATGTAACGTAAACCATCCGCCATTGTGTTATTATTTTTCTTTAATATACTGTTTTTAGGTTTTTTAGGTAAATATTTCTCGGATCTGGCATCACATTCGTCTCCGTAGGGGTCGGCAGCTGCTTTCATGCAGATTTTCTCTTCCCGTGACCCTTAACTGTAGATCTTATTGGGAAAGTGGTCTCAACCGCGCCCTCACTGTATTAGCCTCTACCACTTCCGCTGGGAGACTGTTTCACTTATCTACTACCCTCTCAGTAAAGTAAAAGCTTTCAAACTTTTCATTCTATTTTTTTTTTTATTCCAATTTTTTAATTATTCACCTTTTTTTACAGGAGATTTTTATAGATGAAGCTAAGCATTCCGCAGCTTTCTTTTGAAGCCTCCTTTTCATACATTGACCACGGTCTCATCTACCCTTCAGCTGGCTCCAAAACCACCTATGGCTGTCATGTGATTTCGGGATCTGTGACCTGGCCTCGGATGACAAGGCATAGGGGGGCACGTCCTGGGGGGGTGGCAGTCTCTATGCTGCAAAATCGGGGGGCAGATCGCACTTTTGGGTGATGCTGCTCAGCGGGCCAGTTCTCTGACCTCCCCAACTGCCCCGTTTACTCTGGCTGCGCGCCTTTGGGACAATGGGGGAAGATGGCAGCCGCAGAGGGGGTGGCTGGTGGTGCCCCCTGGGTCAGGTCTAGTGAATACATCTTGTCCTCCTTGCAAATGCTCCAACGTATGTTTTGGTCGAACACATCTTCTACACATACGCGATAGACTAACTGTCTCGCCCAAGAGCTCTAGGGGGTCCAACAAGAGCCACAAGCACATGGTGGGATACACAGGGCCGCGGAGGGGTGCTGCGCTGCAACTCCCCTTAAGGGTGAGTACTTTAGTTCTTTTCCGCTCGCTGCTGCATAATTCATATTAAAATACTCGCAATGTACCTTCATAAACAATCAGGGCTGCTCCTGACTCATCAATGTGAAAGGTCATAGGAAACTTCTGCCTTTGTAATGTTTCTGGCGACGGAATGGAGAAAAGCATTGCACAAATGACCGTCACAAATGACCAGCGGGGCATCTTTGTTTTTAGTGGGTGTGGTTAGAGGCGTGGTTTAATTGATAAACCCATTTGCAGCTGTTTTTATGGACATTATTTGAACTTTTAGACGAGAGAACCCTGCGATACCCTCATATCCAGCGCCTAGAAAAGAGGGAGCATCAGGGGAAGAGAGGGGCCTGGTGGGTGGGGTTAGGATCAAAAAGAGGGACTGCCCTTCCTAAAGAGGGACACTTTAGAGCAGGGATCCTCAAACCCGGCCCTCCAGCTGCTGCAGGACTACATCTCCCATACTCCTCAGCCAGCCCCTTAGCTGAAGGAGCATTATGGGAGATGTAGTCCTGCAGCAGCTGGAGGGCCGAGTTTGAGGATCCCTGCTTTAGAGGTATGGAAAAGGATAGTTGTAGTTGTTACAGGTATGTAATAGCCCCTGGAGAACCGAAGGTGTCTATTGCATCTAGAGGAGGTGAAGGAGCTGCTGATGCCTTCAGATCTCGCCATGGCTGCCGGCAGGCACAACTTCGGCTGCCCGCACCTGCACTTACGAGAGCGAAGCGTTTAACGGAGCACTAAACTTCACATTCCCCAGACAATGAAATAGATTTTTACAGGTAAATAGTCATTCCGGATACCGGTTCAAATCAATTCATCTCGTCACTTCTAGACAGGTTAAAACGGTGTAATTGTTGCAATTTTTGGAAGACAATTTAAATGGTGGGAATTGCCTGTTGTATTTTTTTATGTTATGATCTTAAAGAGTCTTTACTTTCAGAGAACAAATATGGTTTTGGGAATAATTTAACCCTGAAAGTGTCCTGGCATTGTCGATCCAACATATTTTTGAAAACTAAATGTTTTTTGTTTTTTTTTGAGGCAAACTGGCCATGGCTCTGTCTCTATTTGGGGTGACCGGGGGCTGGGTTATCAACATGTAGGGGTGGGGCTAACTTGAATGAGCCTTTAAAGGGTTTTAGAAGTAGGTGGTAACCTAGGCAGGAGTGGGCGTGGCCAAACAACACCCCTCTGAAGAAAAATTGAACATACTGACCTGCTGCAGCAAGGAAGCAGAGCTTCACATGGAGACCGTCAATGGCAGTGATTTCGTTTCTGTTAAACAGAAAGGGTTAAAACTTTGGATAGAAAGAAGCAAATAAAGCAGACATTCAAATCCGATCCTCTCGGAACGTTAGGAGGCGCGACTTTCTAAGCTACAGTAGATGTGTTAATTTTTTTAATGAGGTTATTGAAGTCTCCTGTCTGCAAACAGATTAATGTAGCTGGATTTAATCTTTGGATATTGTGCTTTGGAATAAAGCGTTATTATGGCAGGAAGATTAAAGTATTATGAGGAGTATAGAAAGAAACATTTGCGGAAACAATGAAGGGCCTTCGGGGTTAAATAGAGGCAAATACGCAGGGGCTGCGAGCCTGAAGTCACCAAATGGATCCACGATGGTGCATTAGGGCCAACAGATGGTCTTCCCATTCCTCCTCTCCTGTTAAAGGACTCATTTATGGGGTGGTGTCCAGAAGAAGACCTTCTCCCTGTAAGCCCGTTCTTCCAATCCTCGTTACCTTTAACCTTGTGAAGGCTTTCCAAATATTAGAAAGTATACCACTGTCTTATAATTTGGGATTATATTATGAATATTAGCCCTTTTATTAGCCCCTTAGTGACCATTCTATGTAGCAAGTAGCCAAATGTGAACCAACTGGTTCTAGTGCCGGTCCTCATGGAAACGTTGACTTGTTCTTACTCAAAGATGGCTATTTCAAGTCTGGAAAGGCTCTTCTTGCCTACTGCTGTCTACGGATTAAATTTGTGGCCTGAACTTCATGTGAGGATCGCGTTGATTTTCTTACCGGACTACCTGCGAGCAGCCAGACGTCCAGGCTTGAAATAGCTATTTGCTTGAAGGAGACGTTGGCTGCCGTTCTAGTCAGACACAGGGTAAGCAAGCTGGATTATTAATAACTACCGGTACTACTTTTATACACCCCGATTGTAGAAGGATATATACATGCTTATTCAAAGATGCACCTGAGTCACCTGAATCCAAGTAGGAATATCAACCATATCAAAAAGCATTAACTATGAGGTTCTGGCATCATCAGGTCCGTGTAGAATAGGATTGATTCGGCTCCAGACTGTGCGAAACTGATATTCTGGAACCGGAGATGGTACCCTAAGAACGTTCACTCTTTCAATTGATTTTATTTTATTATTTATTAATACGTTTGGCTGCCCCCCCTCCATTATATCCACAACCCTGACGCATCCTCATTAATTCAGCGGAATGCCAAAAAAAAGTTGTTTTTGTTTCCGTGTTATCTTTCGGCGCAAGCAACTTCTGAATTTCCTCAGGTAGAAAGTAAGACGCCAAAACACCCTGACCTTTCGGATGAATGAAAATGGAATTTGTCTGCTGCTAATGTTACAGAAGCGGAATGATTAGCACGCGGGCGAATCCGCCAGACAGCAGATCCACCTCGGCGGTAAAAGGTTTAGTGCAGATATTGATTGGCTCGCTTTACGATTCGTCTTGAAATGGGAATCATGATAGATGATAATGAAGCGTTCGGAAGGATGCTAATGTTTTTGCAGGAGACAAAATGAAGGAAATAAATGGCAGCGTTCTAATATTTCACAAACTCCGTCTCCCGTTACCGTCAAACGCTCAAGAGAAGTTTATTTTCACAATTTCATATATCAATTAATTTTGGCTGTTTCTACAAACATTCGATTCTGAGCCCGCAGAATAAAAACCCTCTAACTTAAGTTTGTTTTCTGCCCCGACCCCCTTCGTTATTGCGCAGAATAAGCCATGTTTCAGTATACGGAACTCTGCGCAGCCCAACATTCCTTCGCTTCCTCTTACATCGTTACTGTTATCTTTTTTGAGGATTTATTGAATCCTGATTTGCTAAATTTAGAAGTTAAGCTGCTGCGACGAGCATCCGGACGGTTAAATATAGTAACCGCATCTCAGTCCTGCGTCGGTGCACTCGGTACAGTTTTTCTCAATGCGCCCTGGACTATGGCTTGGAAACTTTCCAAATTTCTTCAATTAGATGGTAATATGCGATGGAATGAGTCGGAGGAAGTCTCCTTTCTCGTGAACGCCGTGGTGGTCTTCACTGAACCCCAGGGGCTGGGTACTGGGGAGGTAACATAGATCTGGAAAGTAATTCTTAATATCTTTAGGCCGTGTTATATTTGGCCAAGTCCTTGACATGACTCGAGAAGTCCTCTGTAGCAGGCGCTCCTGCGAAGGGCTTCTTCTCTCTGGTCGGCAGGTATCTGGTTGCTCCTGCGCAGGGAACACAGGCAGGTTCTGGATCAGAGGCTGTCCACCCGAGCAACCCAGATATTGTTGAACTAAAACTGATGACCAACAGGCAGACACCAAAGAAACTGTAGTACGTGGTGTGACGTAGTGTATGTTGATGGCAGTCGATCTTGATCTGGACAGGTCTAGAGTTGCTTCCCTGTTCTTTAACCTGACTTGATGTTTCTGGAGTTGCCACGCTCGTGTTCTGCCTCAGTGGGGTTATATACCGTATTTGCTCGACTATAAGATGACCCTGATTATAAGGCGAGCCCCCAAAATCAGAATATTAATTTAGGAAAAAAAAGAAAAAGCCTGAATATAAGACGACCCTATAGGAAAAAAGTTTTACCAGTAAAGGTTAATCATGTAAACTTTTTTTTTTAAATAAAAGCTATAATTGAGAAAAATATTTTGTTTTTAATTTTCCAACCTGCCCCCAGGCTTGTCATTCTGCCCCATAAATGCTTTAAACCCCCTAATATGCCATGTGCCCCCATGATATGCCTTTTAACCCTCTAAATGCCACTGTGCCTCAAGATATGCCTCTTAACCCTCTGTATGCCACTGTGCCCCATGATATGCCTTTTGACCCCTATGTGACAAGGCAGAGTGACAACCCCCCGCTGTTAACCGCACCTCCTTCTGGCTGCAGCAGAAGTTGCCTACGAATCGCGTAGACGTCTACACGCTGCCCGGACTACACACTTGGGACTCAGAAGCACCGGTAAGTTGGGGGGGTTAACAGGAGGATCCAGGTCCCCTGCAGCGCTGTGAGGGAACTGGATCTTAGTCTCATAGTCAGACATTTGAGGTCTGATTATAAGACGACCCCGATTGTAAGACTAGCGCTCAATGCTGCAGGGTCATGCAGAGTGCGTGGCTCCGCCCCCCCAAGAGCCAGGAAGGGAATGTTGGTAGGTATAGAAGTGTTCAGCAGCGTTGTGTAGATGAGGCTTTTAAATCATATCCCCCCCACCCCACATGCACAACGCTGATTGAAAGGCTGTCAGCAGCCCCATAAAATTGCTATAAGTCCTGTTGTCAGGACATGTGCTTGCAGATTTGGTGCTATTGGCACCTATCGATTTGTACAGATTTATTAACGGATACTCTAGATTTTTACTTTTAGCTTTAGAAGTCAACAGTAACCATCTCAAAAAAAATAAATATTCGGGTTGGCGTATGTACACCGAAACATGTAATAGGTTCTGAATTCAAAAAACAGATGTTAATTTGGGCTAATTGGATTCCTCTGCCCTCCCCCTCACCACCCACCCCACGTTTTTTCTTTCTCCTTGCAGCACTTTTCAGATCCGATTAAAACTTATACATTTCTACAAGATAAGCAGCTAATTACACCTTGTAGATCCCATCTGCGGAGGGAAAAAAAGTGATTTAACTGTAAAATAAAAATAACATTGTCTCCTCCTGATAATTATACCGCGTTCATCCGTTCAATGTTTAAATATATTTTTCACATTTTAGTAAATATGACATCATTGCAGCTAATGAATCCCCTTATGAGCTCGTTTTATTAATGTAATACTTTAATTAAAAATAAAAAAAAAATGTGATCTGTACTTATTTCCTCTAATTTGTTCTCGGTAGTTTTCATTGTATTGACGAGCAATTACTGAATAGCTGAAAATGTAAAGGAGTCATTTTTTAATATTTGACTGCAATTATAGAATTATTTTACAATTATTTTATGGCTCCGGCTACCTCGAGCCCCCCCTGTGGGATGCAGGCAAGCAGTCCCGCTGATGTCAGTGGGTGGTCTCGCTGATGTCGGACACGCCGCAGTTAAAGGGGGAAATGGGCAGGGAGTGGGCCGTGTCAGAACGCTGCTCCTATGACCTGGAGTTTCTGGTGGCGACCTGGAGACCCAGAGAAGCTGCTCTTCTCCCGGAGTCTCCGGGCAAAGCGCGTAAAGTTTCCCAGGTATGGTAATGAGTTTAATGGATGAAAGATACGCGCATGTTCTCGCATAGTCACATTCACATACCTGGGATCTCTCCCTATTCTGAAGGAGTGGTTTTGTAAAGGGTTAAGGGGTTGGGCTAGCCATGCATGGGGCGGAGCCAACAGCACACATAAGAGCTATTATCTGGCTGCGGTGAGCATGACTGGCGCCTTTCGAGCTGGTTTATTACAACTGGAATCCCTGCTTGAATAAAGGTGACTCACAAATGTGTGGCGTGGAGGCAGAAGGATGTGTCTGATTCAGCAGTGTAGCTGTGATCATGTCCCGCCATTGCCCTCCGTCTGCACTCCCTTCCATTCTTTTGGCAATTTCTTCTAATTACAATCAGATGATCTCACCCGCCATCATATAAATGACTGATTGCAGGAGAGCGCACCGCGCTAATTGAGCCTAGCGATTAAAGTTTAACCTGTTATGTCCCAGAAAGGGTGGGAAAGGCAATGCGAGGTTGGCTAACACTCCGTCTCCATACAGAAGGATATACATGTACTTATTTTGCTAATTATTATGTTTTCTTTCTCCTAATAACCCAACGCCTGCAGTTTTTTAACCCTTTGGTATCTGTGTAGTTGTTGAGCCAACAGACTTTTGTCCTCTCCATTGTCAAGTTCAACGGATTTGTTAAGTACAATCAAAGGCATATTAATGTTTCAATGCGAGGGCATGCATCCTGGTTTCTGATGCCACCAATGCCCCCTGTAGGCAGGGTATATAATGACGGTGGGTCTTGTTAAAAGTATATGACATTTCTAGCACGAAGAATAACCACGTCCCACCTAAGTTGACCACATGTCCCGGATTGTCAGGGACAGTCCCCCAATAGGACTCCCGGTTCCCAGACAGCCTTAATCCAGGACAACGGGCCGCACTGGGCCTTTTTTCCCCAAAACAAGTAATTTTTTCACGTATTGCCAACCAGCATGTGTAAAGAGCTGCCCCTGCAGTGTGTGGGGTCTGTAAACTGAAAGAATGGAATCAGTCATACACGCCACAAACTGCAGGGGGCAGCACTTTACATGTCAACGGATAATGCGTCTTGGGGTAAAAGTAACCACTCATCTAAACACAGTTATGGTTCATGGGAGCTCTAACGTCCCCCCCTGACTGTTTCCTACCCCTACCCCTCTAATAAAAATCTAAACCTACTTCGGGGAGGAACCTGTGGACAGTGATGGGGCAGTTTATCATCTGAGATGTTAATATTCCTTTGGTCAGTGAGCTTACATTCCAAACATGTCACCCAAATGCTGTTTGCTTTGCATGGTTATAATTGTTCCGTGGCGTCACCATCTCAGAGGGAAAGAGGCTGCTGATGGGATGGTAGATTGGGAATATAAAAAGCAGGGCATACGGTTTTTTAACTATGTGATCCCTCCTTTTCCTAGTTAAATGGAACTGGTTGGTTTAATCCAGTAGACATCCTTCAAAGAGTTAGACCCCAAGAGTTTTGGCTATACAAAAGGAATCCAAATGCACAGGAAGAAGTTACATTTTGGGTGTTTTGGTGTTTAAAGGGCAGCTGTAATGAATGAACATTGTCTTTTCTATATTGATTCATTTCACTAGCTTTTTTTCCCAAAATAACTGTTTTCCAGGTCATTCATGTATCTCGGGTCCCTCAGCAATGAGATGGCATGGGACGACTTGGAAAACAGCAGCATTATGTAAGACGGTTTTGTCCATATTTTCACCTTTTTTTGATCGTGTTGTGATGTGTTGGACGTTGCCGTGTTCTGCCTGATCGCTGCATTCATGCATCGCTATGTTTCTGGGTCCTCTCCGAGTCGGTGGCCGTTTTGCAACGACGATGAGAAACGAGGTTTAACCGTGCGCCAAGTTCCCATAGCAGGGTGTGATGTGTTAGTCCTGTTCTGTGATTGACGATTGTTTAGACGGCTTTGTGTGTTTTGATGTTGTGTGCTATGTGTTCCCTATTGCCAATTCCAAATTTACAAATGCATTTTTCAACGTTTGTCCTTGTCTCGTCATGCGGTGGTTGGCGGCCATAGTGGAGAAATCTGGAGGAGTCCGAAATTGCTTATAATATTCGATGAGATCCGTTGGGTTATTTTTGATGTTTTTTGAATCTTCATGGAATGGGTGTGTAACCTCTTGTAGAAAACACCCGTGAAGATTTAAGGGTGGTGAGTTAATGCTGAATACGTGTGATGGCCTTTCTTCTAGAAGAAACATTTTCCCTTCAACTCATTATAAAAAAGTATTCTGTGCCCAGAGGAAAAGACCCAAACCTCTAGTCTTTGATATTCAACAGGGGAATGTGACGATTTGGGTGGAAATAAGAGCTAGTTGGAATGTGTGTTAATTTAGTGATCTTTTTAAGGAAGATCAGGTGCTTACACGTTTTTGGCCAACAGAAGACAGTGATGTTCTTGTTGATATGGGTCTGAGTTACCATCATTTTAAAATAACCAAATCTCAGAAAGTTTAACCTTTTTTTAGTTAATGAAGATATTTGGTCATCCTAGTGGGATACAAGAGGGACCCCTGAATTCTTTTTTTGTTTTGTGATTTTTTTTTTATTTTTGGTTCACCTGGTAATCTTGCTTTCTCATTGGGATTTGTAATTACTATATTAGATGCATCCTGCCGTCTGTCTCTTGGAGTCGGTGTCCGAGATACCAGCTTGTAGAAGTTGACCACCATCTTCTTGGTTTTCCGCTTCTTCATCTGGTGTGGTGTAGAAAGGCATTTGGTCTTTAATAATTAGAATAATAAACTAGCCAACAATGCTCAACGACACTCTAATAACCTCCTTATAACCTTTTAAACGGCAGAGATTTGTTTGACAAACATGGCCCCTTAAATATCCGCATTTTTATCAAGCTAAGACTTTTCCTATCATTTTACCTGTGCGCGTAACCATGTCCTTGGCATAATGTAGAACTGATAGGCGCATTAATGAAGAGGGGGGCTGAGGCTGCAGCTATTTATAAACCTGCTTAGTAATCATGATGTTTTTCCAAAAGGAAGAGCAAGGATTTAATTCTGACGTACGCAGAAGATCGGTGAATTAACTCTTCCCGGCAACATCTGGCTCCATCCTGTCTTGTGATGTTTGCTGGGTTCAATATCTGTGATGTCAGAGATGCCGTATTCCGTACAAGCTCTGATTTTTAACGGACACAATTCACATGTATCAACAATAAAAAATCTACGGTTCTTTCACATTACGTGCAATGGTGGTTCATTACAACAAACATAAAACTGTGCCCATTAGTTAATTTACGAATCTGTCTGACAGTCAGCATCGTGTTCTAGAATCATTATTTATATATTTATTGTTTTATATTGAGCCATCGTGTTCCACACTGTTGTACGGTGGAACTCTGTGAAGATGAACCAGTGGTCACGTTCTACAATTTCCTATATCACGGCTGCTTGTAGAACTATTGTCCATCTCTATACTATGGAGCAACTTGGCCTGAATGTGAGATTCTTCATCTTGGGCATTCGCTGAAGTTGCCCATAAAAGGACCAGGCATAAGGAAAGTCCATATGGGCACCCATCAGTGCCAAAATGCTATTGAGGAGCCTGGCCAAACCTGGTATTGGGGGCTTGAGTCAAAACCAACATGTCCAATTATTATTTGACGTTTATACTGATATTCAGTTTCACTTCCAAAGTTTCTATGAAGCTACTGACTCTGGAATGTTAGACGTTCTTCTTCTGAATGTGCCGACCTTGTTTCTTCATCTTATCCCTCTTTCCTTCTTCATGGGACTTTCTTTGAGAGGGCTTCCAGCTCTTAAAAGCCCCAAAAAGACTTCAGAGGAACTTGGAATGAGGGAAATAGTGGTCCTCATGTCTTCTATGTCAACCAGATAGGTGGAGACTCTCTGAATCTTCTTCCAGAATTACAGCCATATCTTCTGAGACTAGCAGCAGGCGTAGGGTTTTTCATGATGATTTAACTTCTAGGGTTGGCTTAAGTTGAAATTCAAGACGCCAAATTTTTCTCCCTTTTTATAGGTGAGTAAAATATAGCATGTTGATGTAAGACCTTGTAAATCCTGGTCTGCAGTTTATCACAATAATACAAGTTGAGCGATCCCTCGGCACGGGAACAGAACATTTCACATCGCAGGACCGAATGTTTGGCTTGGCACTCACAGGTCCTCTTGGCTTATCACCCTTTCTATGAATGTTTGACATTGTTCACTTCAAATTACTGAAATACCTTTTCGAGCTGAAGAAAAAGAAATGCAAGCCTGGCTCTATCGATCTTTCAGAAACAATTCTTAGCACATTCTTATAGATCGAAAGCTACAGGAGACTGAAACCATTAGAGAGGTGGGGGCCCAGCACAGTTGGGTTGTAATAACAAACATTCCAAAATAATGTATGTTCACCAAATTCAACCATTCCTACTTTTATTTCAGTTCCATTTTCCTTCTCAAAGCAATTATGATATATGTATGTAGGGGGATCTACCACAAAACCCTAGTCCAAGGTGATAATTGGTTAAAAATCTGGACATTCGTTGATATAGCTGTGGGATGGAATCCTCACCGGGAGATCACGTGTAGAGCTGACATGGTGTCATTAGCATGTTGGTTCTTTGTTAGTCTCCTGAAGATATTTCTTCTATGGTTTCGTTGACGGTGAACAGAAACGGCCAATCAAACTAGCTATATCATCACTAAATAAGGGATGTAAAGGATCCATTCAAGGTGTAAACTTTACTTAGCGGCTTTGCTTCGGTAGCCTGGCGACTACAAATGGAATTACAACTAAAGCACAAAAAAAGAAAAAGATCATTAAAGTGGATCATACCAAGTGCGTGTGTAGGGAGGCCCATTTGCTCTGCTCTGACTCACACCCCACCTTGTGTTGTCATCCTTGTACATCTCTGTGAATTGATATTGAACGACCCGCTTAGTTATTTTCTATCGTTCCAATTACCGAAAGCTACCTGAAGCTCCAGAGAAGTTTACTAAATCAAGGCTTCTTCAAACATCGTTGTCCGTTAACATCTGTTTGACACGGCTAGCTCCTCCTCTATGTGTGGCTAACTCTGCTGCATGCAGGTCTAGCTCCACCTCCATACATGATTGACCCCACCCCCTTGTGAAGCCACTCCCCCAGAAGAGGGAAACCTCCAGGTAGCTGGGAAGTTCCCAGCCATCAATAACTCCTGTGCGGTTTATTTAATTGCTTTATTATTTAAATACATTTTCCTGCTCTGCAACGAGTGTTAAAGGAGCTGTTTTTGTTTCTATGGCAACAACCTCTCAGCAGAAGAGATGGAACCATTAGCACTCTGCATTGTGTATCCTGAATATTTTGTACATAGAACCTAGAAACCCCCCCCCCCCAGCAGGAATCAGTCTGTTTATCATTCATAACATCCGGGCCGCGAGATGATCGCTTGGTCACGTGACGCGTTTCCCATTGATGTCTCGGGTGCCAAATAAAGAATTCCTAGAGCGTCACCGCACCGAGACTCCGGGGTTCCTTCTGGGAACGACCTGTGTGACCTTCAGAGTCTAAATCGATATATTGTGTGTTATTGTGCTGGCCGTGTCCCAGCTCCTGATTTCTATTCTCAGCTCGTTTCTAAATCATAAAACACCGACCAGCAATGTCTGTATACAACACGTATCTACTACTCCTTTAGTGAGACAGCCTACCGCACTGCACACACAGATCTAGATCATGCATGTACACGTGCCAGAGTGGGTTTACCCATTGTACAGCGCTGCGGAATATGATGGCGCTATATGAACCGATAAATAATAGTGGAGTGTGTTGGCTACACGCGTGTGTCAGCGTTCACCTGCGTGATTACTTTCCATGTTCGCGGCACATCTTCCATAGGTGTCACACGTTATGTGGCCGTCCGTGTGCACATAGCACACGCGTGTAAGTTTGGGTAAGACGCACGGGGGTATATAACTTCGGATGCCTTTATAAAGCAGCGGCAGAGGAAATAAGACGTTGCGTCCAAAAATGGGAATGGCTGCGCCGGCGTTAGACAGCGACCCACTCCGGATATGGAGAGCTCCCGAGCAGCGAGCCAGTGTTTACTTTTACATTGAGCCAGTCCATAAAAGCAGCGTGGCTCCCATCTCCCGGCCCCGGGGAATGCTGGGAAACCTCCGGCCGGGGGTTATTTACATATGAGGCAGGATATTAACCCCTTCCGAGCCAGGTGGGAGCTGATATAGGTCAGACTCTATAATAAGAATTCAGTTTATTCTTCATACAGTTTTATAAAATGTTTCCATTTGATCTATACATTGGGCTGACGGAAGGGCTAGAGAACGCATCGATCTTTAGGTGCTACATTATAGCTATACCGGCACACAAGCTTCTGGGTAGTATAACTCCCATGATGCTTGGCCGCTGTATTAGTAGAGTCATAGGCCACAGCAGTTAGGTTACTGTTGGGTTCCTGGAATTAACTCTTTAACGTAAGAAACCTGGCCCCGTTTCTAATGAGCTCGTTCTCCATCTTTTTACGGACCGTGAAGTCCTGTTAAATGCAGCGGCTCGGAGAATATCACCCCAGATCTCGCCGTTCACTTCCTTTTTTTTTATTGCCGTAAAAAAAAACTGTTAAAATACAAGCGTGGATAAAACAAATAACCTTATAAAGCACCCCAAATCCATATTAATGGGAAAAAAACACTAAAAAAATATCAGAAATAGCAATAAAATGAAATCCACCATCAAATGCATGAACCTTTCGGTTCCGGAAGCTGTGGCCCCGAAAAAGCGGAGATTATTTGCTTTGGGGGATGTAAAATAACACCCTTTGGATAAATGATGGTGGGGGAGCCTTAAAGTGGGTTTACAGAATAAAGGTAACAATAATATATACATTGGGATCCCGTATACAGAGGTGTAGTCTGACCCTGTCCTAGCGTGGCGGGTTTGGGGGTCCACAGCCCCTCTGTTGCCAAATAGGGTCCAGATCACGCTATTGGAGTGTAACTTAAGAGAAACACCTGTGTTAACAAAATAATAAAATATAATAAAAATCAGCGTTTTCTTCCATGTTACGCATTGTCTGTATTTTCTATGCATGTCCAAAGCTTTGTGTGTTTTGGGGATTTTTTTTAGTTACAAAAAGGTGAATAGAAAAATATTGGGGATTGGGCTGTTAAGAAGATAAATCGGAACTTTCTTCCATTTTTATTTATTCTGGAGTATGAAATAAATTGGAGATTGCCCGGCCGGTGATCGCGCATGCGCACACATCCTCTCCTCTCCTCGCTTCGCTTCTGGATTGTTATTATAGCCTCATAAAGCAGAAATAATTCCCACAATAAGTACATTTTTGGGAATAGAGAGGGAAGACATGCGGGAGCGGACCGCTAAAATCTGCTTTCACAGGAGAGCGGCTGTTAACGGGGTGGGATAAGAGCGGACGGACGGACGCTGACATTGCGGCCGGAAAAAGGCTTACCTGTTCTAAAGGTTTCCAGACACACCTGAGGATTTTTAAGGATTTTGTTTAACCCAATCTCAGGGTAAATGGGCAGATTCTCCGGGTAACACTGTCCGGCGATAACTCCTTCCGATTCTACTTGGATTTAATGATATCTGAGCATCTCTGTTGGTGCCTTAATCACCAATAACAGATCTGAAATCCCTGCTTGAATACAGGTGACTTTATTCGGACTATCGCTACCCCCTGGCAATCAGTGAGGTTCATAAGGGCAATTACTAGAACCATCAGCAAGGCACTACAGTAGAATCTCTGTGTAATCTATGAAAGGGTTAATAATGGGGTTACTTAATTTATAAATTTCCCATGTATGGATGTATATGGGGGACATATATCCTGTGACGTGATAGGCTGATGAGTGCCTATAGGGAATAGAGCAGCAAATATTGGGGTACCAGTGTAGAGACGACAAAGATGGGGGAGACGGGTAACCGCAGCCGTGGGCAGTTCTTAAATATGACTTTTTTGGGGGTAATAATTGTATTTTTGATGAGCCAAACCCAGAGATAGAGGAAAGTGGCAAGACAGGGGGCATCAGGGCAGATAGTGGTTAGGCTTCTTTTGCCACCATATGCCACATAAAGTGAATAACGCTTCCGTTTCAGCAGAATATCTCTGAAACCTATATAAACACAATATATTATTTAATAAAACCGTTTAGTAATAGCTGAAAGCCTCGACAGTTACCCTTTAAGCCTCGGTAATTTTATGGGTATATTTATCCTCCGTACAGCTGGCTGAGCCAATAATTCTCTCTTTTTTTTTTTTCCGCCCCTGTTCTGAAGCACCGGGGGAGTTATTTTTCAGGACTTTATACGAGGGCCACTGAGCCAGCATCCCGGCCGCCGCACTCGGATATGCCAGGATTGTTAAGGGGAATGAGAAAATGAGTCATATCGAGCTTCACAAACATCGCTTCCTTCGCTCTAATCCCTGCTGCCAAGCGGCTGACATTGAACTCGATTCATCAGTAAACAAGTCTCCGAAAATTGTATCTTCGGGGGGGGAATAGAAATCTAAAAATAAGAAAAAGAAAAACAGGGCAATAGGATTTTTTATTATTCCATACGGCTCTAATCAAGCGATTTCATGGAATCTGTCGCATGAATCAAGTATTTTATTTTATTCTATTTAAATAATATATATGCAATGCGCGTACATATGAGGATATACGACGTATATATACTTCGCGTATAATATTTCACATATAACATTCGTTCTGCCTCTGATGTCACTTCAGCAGCTTCCCCTTCATTGTCCGCTACTAGGAATAGATAATAAATAAAATACATGAATATTCTACTTTTTTTGGCCAAAATAAAACACAGGTTAGAAATGACAAAAAAATACACTCGGCCCCGATAAGATGGTGGAGGGAACCTGCCTATGATCTTACCATTCTGGCATATTCTTCACCTTGTTTCAAGCAGGCCTTACCTATTTTCAAGTATACCCTGCACCAAGCAGCTTAAGCTTTACTTAAGTAAACCTGCCTTCACCCTCCTCAGTATTCTGGCTGAGCATGTTGTGAGTTGCAGCTCAATGCAGGTCCATTTTTACAAATTTTAGTAAAAGAAAAATTAACCTGCAAATAGATATTTTTTTGGTGGGGGGGGGGCTGTGACATCAAAATCCTGATCCCTGCACATTAGCCGGGATCGCACTTTTTTTTTTTTTAAAGCTGCCCTCATAATACAACGTGCATCTTCCACTTTTCTTTAAAAGAAACGTAGGTTACCATGGTAGCAAGCAGCCATGGCTTACAAAAATTAATTGCAAAGAAGCCTCTGATCGGCCTTGGTCTGATCTTTCCCATAGACAGAGCCTCCGTCCGCATTGTACTGCGCCGCGGAATATGATGGCGCTATATAAAACAATACAATGCGCATCCTAATGGCATGTCTCGTAAACCTTCTATAACTGGTCTTACTATTATTATTATTTTTTGTTTTTTCTTATTTTTGCCCAATTAAACATTAATTCTATGACTGGTCCTATTATTATTATTATCATTATTATTTTTTATGATTTTTCTTATTGTTGTCCGATAAAACATTCATTCTATGACTGGTCCTATTATTATTAGTAGTATTATTTCTGTTTTTTTCTTATTTTTGACCATTTTTTGAATTCTAAGACTAGCCCTGATAAATTTGATTCTGTGCTGCTTTATTATTATTTATCACTGTTTCTTATTTTTGCCCTGTTAAGCATTCATTCTATGACTAGCCCTATTATTATTATTATTATTATTATTATTTCTGATTTTTGGAGCATTAAGTCTAATAATAGCCCTGGATTCCTGTCTAATAGCAGATGACGAGACAAATGACATCGTAACGTATAAACATCGTAACGTATAAACATCGTAACGTATAAACATCGTAACATATTCTGAAGACCATTTTGGCCCCAGCAGGGTATTTTTTTGTAGGTAAATTGATATAAATGTAAAAATAAGTTCCACAAAGCGAGCCTAGAACACAGAGATTAATACATTCCCTTCGGTTAATACGTTACGGGCTTCCTCAAGAAACATTTCATCCAAAATAATTTTTGGGGGCTGTTTGTAAGGCCCCGCAGGGTGGGGGGGGTGTTGTGTCAATCACTGCCGCCAGCATTCGGCTGTTAACCCCGCGATACACATCAGAATTTAATCCCCTGTTATTGGTCCCGGCAGGTTAGGGGTATATTTTGTTTCCCCTTGGTGGTATCCGGTAATAAGAAATAAAGTAGATTCTTTTTTCGCCGGCTACATGCGTGATTTACAGCGCGCAGGCACATGGAATATTACATTTGATTTATGTGCATTGGCTGAGATAAGCATCATCGGTGTAACATTTATCAGCTTCCCCCGTAAATGGATTTATTTAAAGTGTTAATGTGGAAAGGATGCTATCTCAGCCCTGCTACCTGACAAAGTCATTCATTGTGAGCCTAATCGGCATTTATTATGTATCAGGAGGTAGACGATATTCCGCAGCGTATGTGATGCTCACGTTATACTCAGGCATATCCACGCGGCGCATCCCGTTATTCCATATACATATTCAGGGCTCCGAGGGTGCTGGGCTTGCTAAAGCCGTCTCTCCCCCTGGTGTCTCTTCCTCTTGCTCACGGGGTTAACTCTCCTTATTACCCTTTAGTATGTTTTCCGTTCACGCGCGTCTTCCCCAAACCCGTCGGATCGATCGCATGTTGGATCCCGCGTGGCTTTGTTGGGTTAAGTTGAAGGATATTTCAAGGTTTTCTTCTGGGGAAAAAGATTAATTCATAATTTGTGTTCTTCCTTCAAAATTATTTAACGGGGAACTCCTGGAAATGTTTTCATTAAAAAAGGATTTTTAAAATTAATTGTATTTTTTTGTAATGTTGCGTAATACAATATTTCCAGACAGCTGAATATTAGTCATTGAAATGTCATGTTGCTCTGTCTACTAGACAAACGCCCCGACTGCTTACCGTACTGCTTGGGGTGAATAGAAGGGTTCATCCATCTGGATGTTCTGACTGGTGAAAGTCTATAAAGGAAAGGATTTTATTGGACAAGCAGGACTTCATTAGCATTGCCATAAAGCATCAGCTCAGTGTGGTGATTGTGTTGGGAAAGTCATCCATAATATTCATACCTGGGAACTCTCCTGGTGAAGCACCGCTTCTCTGGGTCAAGACTGGAATCCTCCGGGCGGCCCATTTTCCCTTTAAATGGGGTGTTTGCTGTTGACGTCAGCGGAAACACCCCCGCCCCGATGTCGCCGGGAATGCCCCCCCACCCGACATCAGCAGAATCCACAACATTATCCTTAAAGACCTGGAACGCTACTTAAAATGTGCAATGATCGACCATAAACATTAAAAGAAACTCTTATCCAGCAAGGCTCATGGAAACACGCCTCTAGATTGTAAGCCTGCGAGCCGAGCCCTGTTTACCTTATGTATTGGGTTTTCTTTGTCTGTCAATTCTCGTCTTGTCAGACCCCTTGTATATATATGTATTGTAAGAAGGGCTTAAACTGTTGGCGCTATATAAATAAAAGATAATAATAATAATAACAAAGGACGTTTTTTGCAATAAATAAAAATATTCTGCGCTGTTTAAGGAAAAAGACTATTTTTTTCCCCATGCCCGTTTTTAAGGGTTTGATATATTTATTTATATTTTTGTGATATAAAAGCTAATATAGCATATGTTTCCATCGCTAAAGTGTATGGCTGGGAACTGATTTCCAAAATCCTACAATATTTAGCCATTAATTAAATATGATAATGTTAACAGGGTAAAATAAGCAAAAGTATATTTTAGACTATATATCAGAGGGCCACAATCCAACCCAACTGTTCTCAAAGCCCACATGGTTATTCCTCCCCAGTGTAAGCTTGACATGGAACAAACAAACTCTAAAGGTTTTGCCATGACCTTCCAACTAATGAATTACACTTAAGATTGAACTCCGGCCGCCATATTGTTTTATTCGGAAGCTTGTATTTATCGGCTGGAATGCACGCCGCGTTCTTCCTTTGTTCTCTGTGCGCAGGTACGGGTAATATTTGCAATTTTTGGGTTGTTTTTTTGGATTAAAGTTTATTTACATACATCCATATCATATCGTTTAATGTTAGAACCATTATTTATACATCCATAACATATATTTCTTTTTTTTTTATTATTTTTTTTTTTATCAGGTGACATCACGCAGAAAGGATATGAAAAGAAGAGGTCAAAACTGATCGGGGCGTACCTGCCCCAGCCCCCAGGTATATACACGATTTCCTTAACACCAAATCGTCATGTCTGAAACACATCTAGAATTCAATTTACCCCCCCCCCCCCGTTGAACTTACCAGGGGGGGTAAATTGGGGAACCTCTGTCACCCCAAGGCCAGTGAAAGAAGGGCTTCTATGGAAAGGATGACCTTCTGTAGAACGATTTAACCCACTGAGTACCAGAACCATGCAGCCCGCCTTGCGCTTCCTTTGCGTTCACCTTTGGTACTGGCAGAGAGATTTTGAATGCCATGATGTCGAGCTCTGAGTTAGAAATAATTTTTATAGACAAAACAGACCTGATTCTTCCAGTTTTTAGATACAGGAAAAAAAATGTTGCTGCCCCCTTTTGTCATTTTTGCCAGGGAACACCTAATTGTCATATGACACAAAAGCAGCCTGTGGTTGGTTCTTGCCCTAGCAGCGGAAAAGTCATTTTTTTTTTTTATCCGATTAAACCTTGGGAGGAAAGAGTAAATGAACTGATCCGGTAAGGTTTATTTGCTCAGCATTCCAAAGAGCACAATTCATGTTTTTTCGTTCTAAAAATAAAAAAAAATAAAGCAACTTTAACAGGGAGAGGGACCCGAGAGAGCGACTTCGGGAAAAGAAATAAGTGTTTTAGGATAATTGTGCGTGAAGGTGGTTGGCAAGGTGTTGCTAAGCAATACATTTTTTCCCGCACTCCATCTTTATCAGAGAGGTGATTGCTATCTTATTGCAAAAAAAAAAAAATAATGGAAACCTGTGAGATTAATAAGTGGAAAAACCAACAAGAAAAATTCTTCGAAAAACCTAAAATATAATTTTAAGACTCGATGGAGCCGGTTTTTTTATTGTACATAAATCATCTTATACAAATCTTCTTTGACACTTGATAGATTTTTTGTGCTTTCAGTTGATGCTGCTTTACCCCGGGAAGCGTTTCGGAAATGGATGATTTCATAAACCAAAACTTAAAAGTTGTTTTTCTATTCTTTTTTTTTTTTCTTATATTTATTCTTATTTTCTTGCTGTGTTTAAAAAAAAAAAAAAAAAAAAAAACAACCTGAAGAAAAATATATAAAAAAAATGAAACCCCCCACCCAATAAATAGTTTATATAATTTTTATAGATTTTTTTTAAATAATCTCTGTTCCATTTATATTAATATTATTTTTTTGTATTTTGTTCATTTTTTGTGAACGTAAATATGAACGTTTACAGGGAAAGATTACATTGAATATTTGATCTGTTTCCCAGAGCAGCTGTAGAACGTTTATAGCAGATAAAGAGATTCCAATCAGTGTAACTAAGAAAATCATCTTAAAGAGTAACTCCTACAAAAAGTTTTATAACCATATGGATATATTTCCAAAAATATTGGAAAAAAGTATATTGGGAAAAAATATTTTTTTTCTCTTCTTCTTCTTCGTATATATAAATATTTATATTATATATAATATATATATAATAATTATAAATATAGATATATATTTTTTACCGGTTCTAGTTTTTGTGTCGTTTTTGTGTCCTTTAGCTGTGTATTAGCCATTTTTATGTATCCTAGCTCTGTTATATTAGCAGGAGGCCCTCTACTAGCACATGAGTTCCTCCTGCTCTGAATATCTTCATGGAAATGTGTTGTAAAGGTTTTATTTTAATGTATTAACTTTCTATACAGAGGACGTTGTTACCTTTTATTGGGGCCTACAGAGCCCTTAACACACTGTCCCCATATATCTCCGTTCATGTGTCCAGATACCCTCCTAAGAGTCCTCTGCGCTCTGTCCACTTCTTGCTTCTATCCTCGGGAGTTCCTTACCTCGTTCTGCCAGACATTCCCCTATTTATTTTCACTTTAAACAAAAAAAGAACTAAAAACCCAGCTTTTCTGAAAAGCGTACAATTTATCTTCCTAATAATAACCACCTGCATTCCGAAAAAAACACCCATAAACCAGATCTCCGCACCTCTGACCTGTCCACGCGGCCGTCAGTGTCTTCTGGGATCTCTGATCATTCCTCACCTAGATTATCGTGGACAGCCAAGGAGATGTTTTCGGGAGAGTTCAGAGGACGGCCACTAAAATGGTTAATAATTACAGGAAATAGTACAGGAGGAGAAATGTTAGAACAAGAGGTCATAATCCAGAACTAGCGGGTCAGAGGTTTAGATGTAATGTATAGAAGTTTTACTTTATTGAGAGTGTAGTTGATCAATGGAGCTGCCTCCCATCAGAAGTGGTAAATGCTTCTTTAAACCTGCCTTGGACAGGCAGAAAACTGTCCTGAATCGAAAATTGAAGACCAGGGGTTACATTAGGAAAAATGGGCAGACCGAATGGGCCGAATAGTACTTATCTGCCGTCAAATTCTATGTTTGTATAGATTGTAAGCTCCCGGGAGCACGGCTCTCTTTTCCTTCTGTAATGATATGCCTTAACATGTGTTAACGTTATTGTATACCGTGTATACTGTGTATTATTGTCGTTTAATTTTCCCCTGTTGTAATAGCGGAATTTCCTGGAGGTCTATCAATAAATGTAATAACTACAGTTGCTAAATTGTATCTTTTTTAGGGTTGGAACAGTCTCTTCCCCCTGAAAGGAGAACGCCTGTCACCCCCTCCTCCTCCTCCAGATACCACCGCCGGCGGTCCTCAGGGTCCCGGGATGAACGCTATCGGTCAGGTAAACCTTAATGCCTTAACTTTTTTTTTTTTACATTTTCTTTCATTTTCATTAAAATGATATATTTTCCCTTTTTTTCTAAAAGCGTGGTCTTTTTGCGCCTGTCGCATCATATCCGCTTGTAGGTTATGGGAGGAAAGTAAAAACATTGGGGATTATATATTAAAATGAATGCTGGTACAGAGCGGTAGCAGTAGGAACGTCCCATTGACCACTATGGTGACTCCACTTTGCTCTGGAGCTGCGCCCATCGTGTCTGAGAAATGTCCCCCCCGTTATCGTCCGTTAACAGATGTACATACGGAAGCCGTCCAGGCCGCTCTCGCTAAACACAAAGAAAGGAAAATGGCGGTCCCTATGCCATCCAAGCGACGCTCTCTTGTGGTTCAGACATCGATGGACGCATACACCCCCCCAGGTGAGCCACGCAAACCATCTCTCATTAAGCTCAATGATTATTATTCATTATTTTAGTTCACCATTGTTGCTGATTTACCTCTTAGGTGATCTAAGGGGCTACATATAACTGAAGTGATTTGAAGCAGGGGTTATTGGTTCGCCAGTTTATTTAAAACCTTTTTGTTTATAGTTTCCGTTGATTTTTTATCACTCTCTGTGGTGTCGCATCCATGTGATTGAAGAAGTGGCTGGGTTTACTGGCTTAGCAGAAGGCTCTTCTTCTCGGGACATGTAGACATGTTCATTGATATGTTTGATACAGTGTTATTTTATGAAACCCATCAAGCTATACAGAAACATTCTGAAAACTGTTACCAACATATTATCCTCCATTCTTGGTCACCAATCCTTATGAAAATGCTCTGGTACTAACACATGGAGAATGCTGTCTGGAGGGACAGTAGCTTCAAACCATTTTTAATGAAGATCTAAAACCATTCTTGATCCAGGAATAGTAGCACAGGCATGACCCGTGGCTTCTGCTGGCCTGGCCAAGGAAAACTAGATGGAAATTCTGCAGCAGTAGGTCTATTTATCTGTGTTTTTCTGTGACTGTTTTATGAAGGATGTATTCTACGCCCCATATTTTGCAGGGGAATGACAGACTGGTCTGCCGGTCTGCTGGATTCTTGAACATTTATGTTAAACTTAACTTATTTCCATGTTTTCTCGAGCAGATACCTCTTCAGGGTCCGAAGATGAAGGTTCAGTCCAGGGGGACTCCCAAGGAACTCCCACCTCAAGCCAGGGTAGCATAAACATGGAGCACTGGATCAGCCAAGCTATCCATGGGTCCACCACATCCACCACTTCTTCCTCCTCAACACAAAGTGGAGGCAGCGGGGCGGCGCACAGATTAGCAGACGTTATGGCCCAGACACATATAGGTTGGTATGAGCATCATGAACCAATGTATTGTCTATGTACATCTGAATAGGCCATGTGTACTTATGGGCTACCTTGTATTGGTGGCGGCCAGCAAGCCTCTCGTGGCCTTGGCAGGGATCAAGTGGGCCAGGTGGAGATGGGCAGAAGCAGAGCAATTCTAAGTTTTAATTATTTCTGGCTAAACCCATAAATATTCTAAAATATTTATATGTCTATGCTGTATTAAGACTTGCATTACCTGGAACTGGGGAATGGAGCGTCCCACAGTGTACGCTGACTGTCAAGATGGATGTTCAAGGCATAGCGAAGCACTTTGTTGAGTGTGTGTTTGTCACACAAAGTGTTGCAGGAGTAACACGGGGTGTTCAGGGCTTTTAAAACGGATAGTAAAGTCTCCAGCCCATGGACAGAATGTAGAGGGCTTACCTGTGATGTCTCTGAAACAGATCCTTCTGGCTGCCATTGTTCCAAACACCTAAGACCAGGACTGGAGAAATCCCAGGACTCAGGTAGCCAAATCTCCTAAAAGTTTCCCGCTAGCAAATTTTTTGTGGTTTTCTTAACACAAAAATTGATATTAACCTAACGCTCCCAAAGACATTTGTGATGCACTCTTAAGCAATTAAAATGTATCTCGTACGCTTTCTCATCTTCAAAAGGTAATAGAGATGTCTTGATGTCACTACACATCCTACTCCGTGAATATTGGTCCATCAAATGGTGTCACAAATGTCTTTTGAATCTGTGCTTACATGGATAATGTCTGCATGCTCTTTGATCTTTTTATATATATATTTTTATATATATAATATATATAATATATATATCATAATATATATATATTGTGAAAATCAGTAACTCCCCAGATACAGCTCTGTGGATCCCACCCATGTAAGCGCTCCTCATGAAGCTCCCTTTAGGTTCTGTTACTCACGCACGCATTCAGGATTCCAAGTTTATCCTTTTTTTTTTTTTAATCGAGTGCTTGCTCACCCCTTTACCCTCAGTACTTACTAGCACATGCCTTACAATTGCTTTTCTTCCCAGAAGGCAATAGATGGACGGACGGACAGTATCACAGTACGTATAGCCAATGTTTCTACTTTGCATCTTGAGCTGCGTATGAGCGCAAGCAGAACAACCCCCCCCCCAACCATCCTCCATATATAAACAGTCTGCAGTCACAACACAATTTTTATTTATCAGCAATAACTAATCATTTAAGCCTTTTTGACAAGTAAAGGGGATTATCTACTAAGTGGTAGATGTGCTGAACGTCAGCTGATTTAATTTTTTTATTGTGGTTCTCCTTCGTTCTCCAGCTCCTTTTTGTTTTTATTTGATTTTTTGTTCTTCATATTTTCTGCTCCCGCTATAAGTATTTACATTTTGGGATTTTATTTTTAATTTTTCCTTCCGTTTTGTGGATATTTTAGGTCTGCTGAAATGAATTAAATCTTGGGGTGCATTTATAACTGATACCGCAGCTTAAAGAGACCCGCCGGCTATCATATGCAGTGAAGTGTATATGATTTCCGGAGTGTTTGATGGGGACAGTAGCTCTACAGCTCCTTTCATTATATTTCATTTTTTTTGTTAAGCGGATGAATGACGATAAATCAATGAGGTCCACCAGGGTTGTTGCTCGAAGGAAGCTGTGATGTAAATAATTGTGGGAGTGCGCGTAGGAGGCAGTTATTTGTGTATGAATGTAACGATTAGGCATTCATACACAACGGAAGAGTAGCTATTACAGGACCTTGCCCGTTTATAGCAAGCACCTTGTTGTCATCTGGTAGAACTTCAATTACCTCCAGCCAACCTGAGCTCCACCTGCAATGACTGGAGAACCTCGTAGAAGGACTTTCTCCAGATTTTGGTTCACGACTTTATAATCCAGTGATAATACAGCTGCCACCGGCAGGGTCCTCGAAGAACATACTTATGTCGTATAGTAGAAGGTGGATACATGGAGTGCATACTGTAAACGTTCTTGATAGTAGTTGCTTTATATCGGAATTCTGGAATAGATCTTGAGTAGTTAATCCGCATCCTGTGTTTAGTTGTTTCAGTATATAAAAGTGTTGGCGAACGTTTAAGGGTCATGTTACCGGACGACGGTGAGTTTCCTGGAAAACGTTAATCTTTTTCTCAATTCAGTCGTTAACAACCCGGAATTCTGCGTGAAAAAAAAAAAATAATAATAAGTAATGGAAAAAGTAGAATGTTGTGAATGAGATGTCTTCTTGTACAAGTAATATGGCGCAATGATTTCTGGGACACTCATCGCGGATGGTATACAGGCTAGAGGCGTATAATATGCCATAATGTGCTGGGCACGACGTATATCACAGCAGGTGCAGCAGCCGCGGCGGCCGGACATTGGCACAAAAGTGATAGAAGCTCTGTTTCTGTATAGGAACCCTAAGGAAGGGTCGCAGGGGCAACGTTACATTAAATGTTGGCCCGCAGGATCGCTTGTTTTGCTTTCTTATGTCCAGATTAACAGCCAAGTAATGCCATGTGGGCTAAATCCATTCAAATCCAGATGTTACCAGCATGACTTTTTACGAAAAAAGCGTTCTTTTTTGAAGTAATGAATTTCGAGACTATAGAAACTTTGTATTACTTTACATCCATGTGTGGAGTTACTAATAAAGCCGCATTAATGCTTTCTGCATGCCCCGATCATTATTTCACCCCACTCCCAATTGTCGGCATCAAAATCGCTTAAAGCCAGCTGCCATGTTTTCTCCTATTTACCCCAACCTGCTTATGTCATAAACAACATGTGGCGAGATATGAGTAAATATATAACATCGCATGGTATCGGGTACCGTCGTAGAAAATCGCATTGTTTGTAAGCGACGATTTTCTGTATTGAGGTATCCCCTATGGATTGTTTACTTGCCATATCCTCCCATAGATGGCTGCTGTCTCTTTATTACCCCCCTGAAGTCTCTGCCCCCCACTTGCCAGGCTTCAGAGTATTTGTGGAAAGCGACCAGGGCCGGCCCTACAATAGGGCAGACTGGGGCAATTGCCCCAGGCGGCACTTTAGAAGGGGCGGCACTTTGCCGCCCCGAGCGTTTTTTTTTTTTGAAACCGAAGAGAGAGAGAGGGGCGCAGAGTGGTTTTCGCTTACCCGCTCGGCGCCCCTCTCTCTCTCCTCTGCGGCGAGTCTCCCTCTTCGGTCTTGGTGCCGGCTTGTAATGCTGAGCGCCGGAAGTGGCGTCAATTTCCGGCGCTCAGAATTACAAGCCGGCACGGTGGCAGAGCAGGGAGACTCGCCGCAGGACTCTTTAAAGGTAAGTACCGGGGGGCGTCGGCGAACTTTAAAATGCCGCCCCCCGCCGACG
>VKOC01000006.1:2677564-2689153 GCA_009364415.1 Spea multiplicata
ACTGTATACAGCGCTGGGGTTTATATTACTGTATACAGCGCTGGGGGTTATATTACTGTATACAGCGCTGGGGGGTTATATTACTGTATACAGCGCTGGATGTTATATTACTGTGTACAGCGCTGGGGGGGGTTACATTACTGTATACAGCGCTGGGGGGGGTTATTACTGTATACAGCGCTGGGGTTATATTACTGTATACAGCGCTGGCGGGGTTATTACTGTATACAGCACTGGGGGTTTATGCTCAAGGAGCTAAGGTTCTTGGGACATAAAGGGTTGACGCACCTGTTGGTTCCAAAGAGGTTTTGTAAAGTTCACATTTGGTTTGTGTGTCGGAATTCCAAAAAATGTTGCAAAGGAAACGATTGGGCGATTTGCTGCGAATGAAATCAGAAAAGGGTGCGTTATAAAAACCGTTTTTGATTTCTTTTGATTGGAAACTGGAATGTAAAACATGGTTCCGCTCTCAGTGTGATTTATGTGTGGATTTCCCCGGTGTTATTGTATTTGTGTTTCTATATTTTTCCTGCATTGCGGAGAGCCGGCGGTGTCCTCATCCCTGATAGAAAACACCATAGACAGCCATAAACATGATCAATGACGCTATTCTGAAACCTCTAATTAGCTTTACCCATCAGCCACCGCAAGCCCTTAACGCTCTGGGCTTTATTCACTAAACGGAGAGCTCTCGACAGAGCTGTGATATCAACTCTGCCTTCAGAGAGCTGGCCCAGTATAGTGTATAAGTCAATGGCAGAGGAGACTGAAGACATTTCACAGGCTTAACTATACATTACGCAGGGCCGCCTAGTCAAGGGACTGTAACACGATTCTTCTGCGCATCTTAGTGAATAAACCCCTTTGTAATACCAGAATAAAAGATAATAGATAGTCTATTCTCCGTGTCATTAACCCCTTTTCTCCCTGCAGGTTGCTCTTGTGTATCCGAATAACGACCCCGCGGCGTTCATGGTAGCGTTTTACGGCTGCTTGTTAGCTGAGGTTGTCCCCGTTCCAATTGAAGTGCCGCTAACCAGGAAGGTGAGATTCTCCATCTTTAGGTTCCTCCGTCCTCTGACCTTCACAACTGTCAAGGTCACAACAAAGTTACTACTTCACCTCGACGGCTGTGTATCTTTTGTGTAATGCATTCTCCATATTAATGTTAAAAAAAGATTTTTTTAGTATTTATTTTTTTTTTTTAAATGCATTTACTAGTAAATAAAAAAAAAAACAAAACAAAACAGAGGTTTAGGTCCCTGGAACTCATAGTGTTAAACATAGAATGGAATTCTTTGGTACTACTTTAGATCTGCATTTTTTTAAAAAAAAAAAAGTTTTATTGACAGGAGGAAAGATTACAAATTGTGACATGTTTTGAAGTTTTGGACGTATCCGTGACATAGGAGAAGGGTGTTTAACCCCTTAAGGACAATGGGCGGTCCCTAAACCCGTTGAAAACAATGCATTTTGAGCCCGTGCATGTACGGGCTTTGTCATTAAGGGTGTTTAAATATATATTTGGATATCCAGTTCATCCATCTGCTTTAAGATAACATTAACCTCAGTTTTGCGGGATTAAATATATCAACCCCATAAACATCTGTTTTATTTCTTAATTTAAGCGAAGTGCTAGTCCTAGCGCTTTATGTGTTAGAATACGTAGACCTTTTAACAATTTTGTAGGACAATTGCTATAAAATTCACCAATTCATCCTCATAAAGTCTCACATTATACCCAATGTCACCTTAATGAGACTGATTCCTGGGGCTCCCTGAAAGAAATATTGTCCGGACCAAAAAATCTGAAGCATTTGTGTATCTTCCAAAAGCTGGTGACTCAAAGAAAAAACCCCGTTTATGGAACGGTTTATGGAATCACTAAAATTCATCGCCCTGACCTCCCTTGAGTTTCCTGCATTTTTGGTTTTATGGAAACCACCCTTTGGTTTATCAACTATTGTTAAAAAAATAGTTATTCACTTGAACGATTTTAGAAAATCCAATGTTCAAACTTTTTATCTAAAAAAACGCCATTTTAAGTAGCCATATCTAATATCATTAGTTTTAACAAGGGAGTGAAACGAAAGTCACACTCATGTTGTCTCTTGGCTTCTAGATTAGAGAGACTCTGTTACATACTACTTGTTGTGTCCTGTCTACCCATTGTACAGCGCTACGGATTTTTTTATGGTGCTATATAAAACAATAAATAATAATAATAATAATATAGCGAATTTGAAGACACAATATAATAAAGCATAAAGAGCCATATCTTAGGAGATTTACCTGGGACCAGTTTTGTGGAAGACAATTTTTCCACGGGCGGGGTGTTTTGTTTTTTATTTAAGTGCAATACATTTATTGTGCATTTTACTTCTATTATGATTATTATTAATATATTTATTATCCATTATTATTAAAATATTTATTATTATTTATAATACTCCATTTTCATTCTCTCACTCATTCTTACTCTTTATTTATTTCAATACTCTTACGACCCCTTTCTCACTATCTACCCCCTCTCCCTCCTTCTCACTATCTACCTCTATCTACCCGCGCCCCGGTGGTTGGGGACCCCTGGTCCAGGGAATAAGCTACATTGCATTCCCTATCGTTCTGACACTCTGGAATAAATGCTGTATTTTAACGCCATCAAGTGCTTTCCATCAGGTGTCGTAAATTCGCATTGGTGTTTTCTGCACGTGTAGCTGTGTATCGCGTTTACACAATGAATGGCGCTTTCCTACTTTCCCTGAGATCCAGAAAGAAAAGAATTTTGTGAATAAGCAGATAGCTTCTGGAAAGGGAGTGTGGCCCGGTCATAGGGGGATAGCAGAGCCTAGTAATGGCAGCCCTCATATAGAGTGTTTTGGGGGTACAGGTGAGCAGCGTTGAGTCAATTACAAGCAGATCCAGGTCTGATGGGTGATACCGAGAAACCCCATTCATCTTCATTAAGAGCAGCTTCAGTAGGACACATAAGGTTCTCAATATATAGATATATTATATATATATAATATAAATCCTGAACGCCCGCTCCCACTCACAAGTATTTGTTTTCATCAGCAAGCATCTCACGCTTTCTTTTTCCCTTTGAAACAGCAAAACCTAAAATTACCGAATAAACCTCTATTTGGGGTGCGTGTAACCGTTCTGTTTCTATATCCCATGGTCAGAAAGTCATTTTACATTTAGTTGATGTGAAATTAGCTTCCCTCTCCTCCTCCTAGCTCAGCGTGGTGCCCAGGGGCTCGCAAAACAGCCATCACGCAGGAAGCGAGCCCTGATGCGATGTCTGGGAGCCGCACGCAGCTAGCAGTAGGGTCCCGATGGCTTCATTATATCATAACAGAAACGTAATGGGGATAATATGTCCGGCTCCATGTAATCAGCCCCGAGACTGTAACCATCAGAGTACAAACATTGCTCCGTTTTGAGGCTTTCTTTAAAATTGGCTCGTTACGGAGTCCGTGTCTGGGCGTGTCGCGGAGCCCGTGTCTGGGCGTGTCGCGGAGCCAGTGTCTATGCGTGTCGCGGAGCCCGTGTCTGGGCGTGTCACGGAGCCCGTCTTGGTGCGTGTCTCGGAGCCCCCCTCTGGGCGTGTCTCGGAGCCCCCCTCTGGGCGTGTCGCGGAGCCCGCCTCTGGGCGTGTCGCGGAGCCCGTGTCTGGGCGTGTCTCGGAGCCCGCCTCTGGGCGTGTCGCGGAGCCCGTCTCGGTGCGTGTTATACATGTTGTAATAATGTATGTTTGTATCTGAACAGGATGCGGGAAGCCAGCAGATTGGCTTTTTGTTAGGAAGCTGTGGAGTTACTGTAGCCTTGACGAGCGATGCCTGCCATAAAGGACTTCCAAAGAGTCCGACGGGGGAAATACCACAATTTAAAGGTACGTCAAAAAATGTATACCTGTGTGCTGCGTGTGATACGGAGAACCCGTGTGGGTCGGACAGAAACTAACTCCTCTGAGATTTTCAGGGTCTTCTATCCCCCCGGAGACCAAGCGCACCGTGCAGGCACACGGACCATCTCTGTCTTCATTCTCCCGCTTCTCCTTCTTCTCGATATGAATTTGTTTAATATGTTTGTTCCAGGTTGGCCGAAGCTGCTTTGGTTTGTAACAGAATCGAAACATTTGTCTAAACCGCCGCGCGATTGGTTTCCACATATCAAGGATGCAAATAACGACACGGCTTACATTGAGGTCAGTCTCTTCATATATCTTTCATGTTTTTTTCTGTGTATTTCTCTTAAGCTGGGCTTATTTTCTTCCTGTAGATACGCAGTGTACTATGTAATGAATGATTCTCCATTGACCCATCGTCTTATTGTCTTAGGATGTCTCCCTCTCGCAAATCTAGCTTAATTCATTGTATTCGGGATATTTAAATTTACTAAGAAGTGGTAGATAAGTGAAACGGCCTCCCAGCAAAAGAGGTAGAAGCTAATACAATGAGGGTATTAAACATGCATCGGATAGACACACGGTTCCTGAATCTAAGACGAGACCAACGACCGATTGAGGTTTGAGAGGGTTTCTCAGACCCAATGTTACACTGCAATGAAGAGCAAAACTGCAGATGGTTTATTAAGAATGGCTGGAAAGTTTGGTAATCTGCGTCCACAAATACATCCATAGCCAGCGATGAAAGCGCCGCTGCTCCTGTCCATGGCGTTTCAGCTGCGGTGGGACAATTGATCAGAGAACACGCCGTGGACCTGATTGTTGCCTCTTGCTGTCATTGTGGGTATTTGTTGTGTTTGTTGTCACATGCTAGTGTTCTCTGTTTCGTAGTACAAAACATGCAAAGATGGAAGCGTGCTGGGGGTGACCGTGACGCGAATCGCGCTTCTTACGCACTGTCAAGCTCTTACCCAGGCCTGCGGCTACACGGAAGGTGAGCAGACATCGCGCCTTTTGTTACATTGAATTTGACGCTTGACCCGTGCTCGGTGTGAAATGTGTTTGTCTCCCGGAGAACAAATTATTCTTGCTATAATGATGTGACCTGCCAATAATTTACTTAATTTACAGATATTTAATGATATGTACATTGCGGTTTAAAAGTTCGGGGTCACTTAGAAATATTCTTGTTTTTGACAGAAAAGCTAATTTTGTCCGTTAAAATAACATGAAAAGGGTCAGAAATCCAGCACAGGCGGGGTTAACATTGTAAATGACTATTGTAATGCAATTTTTAATGAAATCTCTTCATAGGCGTACAGAGGCCCTTTATCACTACCCATCACTACCTCGTGTCCAATGGCCCTTTATCACTCCCATCACTCGCTGTTGTCCCAATGGCCCCTTTATCACTCCCATTTCACTCCTGTGTTCCAATGGCCCTTTATCATACCCCATCCACTCTTGTTCCAATGGCCCTTTATCACTCCCAGTCACTCATTGTGTTTCTCATCGACCCTTTGATCACTCCCTCACTCCCTGTTTCCACGGTCCTTTATCACCCATCACTCCTGTGTTCAATGGCCCTATCACTCCCATCACTCATGTGTTCGCATGACCCTTATACTCCCATCAACTCATGTGTTCCATGACCCTTTATCACTCCCATCACTCATGTGTTCCATGACCCTTTATCACTCCCATCACTCCTATGTTGGCTGATCCAAGTTTAAAAGGCTAATTGATTGTTGGAAAAGCCCTTTTGCAATTATGTTACAGCCAGAAATGTCCTTGTTTTCCGTGACCCCAAACTTTTGAACTGTAGTGTTTTGTGTAAATATACTTAAGCAAAAGACAAAAACATTATAAATAAAATAAGATTTTTGCTAACACATAAACATAACTTTTCTTTTGACAGCGGAAACGATTGTGAACGTTTTGGACTTTAAGAAGGATGTGGGGCTTTGGCACGGCATCCATACGGTGAGCCGGATATAATCGTTATCTCCTTATTGTGCCTTAAAAGCCAGTCAGATTTCTCCTTGGATCAAGAAGATCTAAATATTAATATTTATTCAATCATTTTTACCCCTTTTTGTTCTTCTTTTACCCTTTTTGGAGGCATCTGTTGTATCTGATAGAACCATCTCTCACGGCAGTGGATTCCGTACCTTTATTGCCCTCACTGTAAAAACCGTTGTGTATGAAATCTTTGCTCTTCCCGTCTCAGAGGACGACCTCTGGTTCTTTGTACGTTTCTGTTAATGAACAGGTCGCTGGAGAGCTCTTTATATCGCCCCAAACTTATATTTATGTATTTTGATGCATGAATCTATATGCATTTTTAATATTAATCTCAGACTTTGCTTGTAAGAAGGGAAGGAAGCTTAATAGTAAACTTACTAAAATCTGGTATTTTGTCCGAGTTTTAACGTTATTTACTACTACTGTCCAACATTCCATTTGATTGGTGCATTTTATTTGTCACGTAGAAGGTAAGGCCGCCAATTCTAGTCTAATGGTCACAATGTGGTTGGCTTATAAGTTTCAGACCTTGGTAAATTAGGTGAAATGTTATGTGACATAGCGTATAGACCGCAGAGCTAAAGGTAACTGAATGACATGGAACAGAATCTCTGGGCTTTCAGAACAGGAGGAGGTCGGCACAAAACCATTCAAAGCTTCTTCTGGCTCACAAGGGCACCAGTTGGACGAAGCAGCTGGACAATGTTGGCTTTCTATACAGAGGAGAATTCCAGAAACTGTTGGGTTTTCTCATATTTTGATATTTGGGAACGTTATTCGTGAGACTCTTGAGATATTCACCCTTTAAAAGCCCACGGTGAAGATTCAATGTTTTAACCAGATGGTTCTAGTGCCGGTCCTCATGAAAACCTTGACTTGACGCCATTTAAAGATGGCCTTAATCGAGTCACCGGTGTTCAAGCAGGGATATCAACCATAACATACCTGTAGAAAGAACACCTATGAGGTATGATGATAGCAGAAAGGAAGCATGAGCTGCTGACTGTGTGACCTGACTACCTGACTATCCACCCCTTCACCCTGAGACTGGGGCAAAGACCCTGAGACTGGGGCAAAGACCCCCAGAGTTCCCAGAGGTATGCATATTACAAACAACTTTTCTAATACCTGCATAATTTCAGTGTTTGAGAGCCACAAGCTGGTGGCTGACCTTCATTTCATTCCTTTATATGTCATCCCTCCTCGCCCCTGCCGGCTTATGTCACGCACAACATATGCTGCGAAGTGTCTTCTCGGTGTGTCACGGAACGGTCTCAGCTGCCGCAGACGCCGTGGCGCACTAATCCACGTATACGTTCCCTCTCCTGATACAAACAAAGCCGATTACATCCTCGCTTTTCTTGTGTCAACCGCATCCATGCCTGCAAGGAAAACCGCAGTCTCTGTATTCATTCTCTCTATCTTTTTTTGGATCTTGGCCACATTCCATCTTCAGCGTAGAAGGCTGATGTGACTGAAAATGTATCTTTTTATATTTTATTTTATTTTGCACAATTTTTTCTATTAAAAAAAAGCAAAAAACAATTGGAAAGTAAATTTATTCCAAGTAGATGATGCTTCAAGGTGACTTCAAGGAGTCACAGAGCCCCAGGGGGACCTAATGCTAGAATTTAGAGCTTCTGATGTTCTGCAAACCCAAAGCTCAGCCTTTGTTAATGCTACAAGCTCGGTATCGCTCGGCATTGCCTGGGGTAATATCACATCTGGCTACATGTGCCGGTTATATGGGAAATAACAACTTGTCGCTCAAACAGGTAGAGGCTGCATGACTGAATACATGATTGGGAAACGAGATCTTTGGGATTAAATTGATGAGAACCTGCATCTGGGATAAACACAGGCGAGGAACAGTGCCAGGTTTCCAGGAATCACACCAAGAAACCCAATGGGTTCCTTCTAGAGAACCCAGCAATTATAGTTTGGTCAAACTATAGTTTGGCACGAACATTCCAATGGTTTCCATGGTGATTGCTCCATTCACAAAACATTGTGGGGCAAAATAGGACCCTTGGGTTAGGGGGGAGACATGAAGCTGATGGAGGGTATGAAGAAAGTATGGAACCTTGTAAAAAAAACCTTCTGATTCTGATTCTTTATTTTTTTTTTTTAGACAAATTATATTTTTTAGATAAATAGTTTCAGATGCTTTAACCCTTTGAGGACCTCATTTTTTCCGCTCGCTGTGATTGTGCCTTAGTAATTATCCGCTGGCGGAGAAGAGACAATAAAGCGATGCATCTACACCAGGGCTTTACTATATCACTGAAATAGGATACTTCAGTCTCTGTTACGCGAAATGCTTCCAATAACGTGCCGAGCGATGTGAAGAGCCGTAAAGATTTCACGTTTTGTAAATGATGAACATTTAAGTTAAAGAGGGGCCGTGAAAATCAAGAGAGCGGGCAAGAATCTTAATTAGTATTCATATTTACGCGGATTAATTATGCTGCAGATCGTTTTCTTTGGTTTCCCGTAATCGAGGGCTTTGCTGTGTTTATTTGCAGAGCGTCATGAACATGATGCACGTTATAAGCATCCCGTATTCTCTGATGAAAGTTAATCCCTTGTCTTGGATCCAGAAAGTCTGCCAGTATAAAGGTAAGATCTGGTGCTGCGTGTAGGGTTACCATCAGCCCTCGTTTATATCAGGAACCAACTAGACACCCGGAAGTAAGAATTAGGAAATAATTAGAAACGGCTGGCCTTGGTAAAGGGGTTTGTATTTATCAGGGTCGTGCCATGTTGGCAACCGGGCAAGGGGTTCAGTCGATCTGCCAGCTAGAGATGCCTGTGCAATCCTCAGCAAGCTGCAGACCTTGATGTCCATGGGGCATCGTCAAGCGGAGTACCTAAGTATGCGGAAAAGGGAAAGTGATGACCCTCAGTTGGGTGACTTGGTCTTCTAGCTTAAAACTGGTGGTTAGGGTCCAATATCCTTGGGACAAGACAGCTGAGCGGCCAAATGACAATACAGATCAGAAGCCTCAAGGTTTTCAGTAGGTTTTCTGAAAGTTAACAATTTTTTTTGGCATGATCAGTCCATGGTCTAAGTTTCTGGTGTGGATCCCATATTTTTCCAAAGCAGACCTCCTGTTCTGCATCTTGGTGGTTTGGGAGGCTGGATGCTTGATATTCTGTAGGTTTTGATAAAACCTTTGGGGGAAAAACCACAAGCTCTACGAAGAGCTAAACTGTATCCGCACCTCCCAACTAATCCCGGATTCTTAGATTTTAATATAAGTTTAGGGAAAGATCCAAGCTGTGGAGGAGCTCCATCCATCTCTTGGGAGTAAACCTCAGAGACAGCAAGAGTAATTAATTGCCCGAATTTGAGGGTAGACGATGCCTTTGCTCAGTAGGTCAAACTTCAGCCACATATTTTATAAAGAAAATGATTGCGAGAGCTCGGGGTATTTGGCTGCGTCAAGAGACAGCGACAGTTGGCATAACAAGTGGAGGTACCTTGGCCAGAATGTCATCCCAAGCCTCGTTATTTATTCTGTATGTTCGTGGTAGGTCTCTATTATGCGCTAGTATTTTTAATTCCAAAAAAAGAAAAAAAAACACATTTTGGAGTTTGGCCACCTCTTGCTTATATGCATAAATGTAACGCGTCTACGGTTTGCCCCCCGACAATCAGAAGCTTAAGTCCGTTCGACACTCTAATATTTTATGAAAGGTTTTCTGCTTGACGATCGTGGCCACAAAACCGGGGCAATTAAAACAAATAATCTTCCTTCTGTTTCTTACCAGCAAAGGTTGCTTGTGTCAAGTCTCGGGATATGCATTGGGCGCTAGTTGCACACCGCGATCAGCGAGATATCAACATGGCGTCCCTGCGCATGCTTATTGTGGCCGATGGAGCGAACCCTTGTAAGTACGCTTGTGTTTTATTTGGACAATCTTTCCAATATATGTGGTCGGATTTAATTTCCTTAATGGGGAAAAAACAAAACAAAAAGACTTTGTTTGTCCTCCGTGTGATTTGAGCAGAAGGTTCAGACAAGGCGACGGGCAATTCATCCAGGCAGAAAAATCTGAAATTGCTTTTTTTATAATGATACTTTTCACATAGAACTCTCTGCCCGTACCATAGGTGATTCTTCCAACATCAGCGTGTTTATAACGTTAACTCATTCCTTCCTGGTGTTTCGCCGGCTGCTTTTATTGGCTTCATTTGTGACAGTTATGGTTAATGTATATATGCATGCAGTGTATGTGTGATACATAAAGCTTTATGCATTTATCTTAAAGAAAAAGGGAAAACAAAGCATTACGATATTCATGTCTATCTCTAAACAAAAAGGAATGGGGCAAGCTCCCACCGTGTGCCCCTCCGCTCATCTCCCACCATGGGCCCCCTCCGCTCATTTCCACCTGGGCCCCCTCCGCTCATCCTTCCACATGGCCCCTCGCTTCATCTCGCACCATGGCCCTCCGCTCATCTCCCACCATTGGCCTCTCCGCTCATCTCCCCAGGTCCTCTCCGCTCATCTCCCACCATGGGCCTCTCCGCTCACTTCCACCTGGCCTCCCCGCTCATGTCCCACATGGGCCGCCATCCGATTCCCCGCCATGAGCCCTGCCGCTCATCTCCCACTGGCCTCTCCGCTCATCTCCCCACATGCTCCTCCGCTCTGTCCCACCATGGGCCGCCCTCCGATCATCTCCACCATGGGCCCCCCGCTGCATCTCCCACATGGCCCCCCGCTCATCCTCCCACCATGAGGCCCTTCCCTCACGCTCACTCCTCCCACTCCGCCTCCCGCTCATGTCCCACCATGGCCCTCTCCGCTCATCTCTCCCACCAGTGTGCCCTCCCGCTTCATCTCCACCGTGTGCCCCTCCGCTCATGTCCCACCCCCCTTGGCCCCTCCGCTCATGTACTCCCACCATGAGGCCCCTCCGCTCATCCCCACCATGAGGCCCCCTCGCCGACAATCCCTACACACCATTGCCCCTCCCCTCCATTTTCCACACATGGGCGGCCCTCCGCTCATCTCCCACCATGAGGCCCCCTCCGCTCATCTCCCACCATGGGCCCCCTCCTCTCACCTCCCACCACATTTTTCCTGATGTAAGGGACTCAAACCCCTATCAGTCCTCGGACCGGTACCATGATCATGATAGCTTTATGCTTATCCCATGCATGTTTAAATTCTCTCACAGTATTAGCCCCACCACTTCTGCTGGGAGACTGTTCCATTTATCTACTACCCTCTCAGTAAAGTAGAATTTACATCTAAGCCTCTGACGAGCTAGTTTTAGGTTATGACCTCTTATTCTAACATATCAAATTGTTGTTCAAGTTAGAAGTAGGGTAGCACCCCTAGGCAAAAATTGTGTCTCTGATGCCCCTCTTTCATGCACCCCCTTGCTGTAAGTATATATAATTTAAAAAAAAACATGGAAAGACACATAATAAATATGCTTGAATAATAGTTACTGCATAAGGCAAATATCAGAATACCAAGTATACAAACACAAAAAAGTACCAAAATGGACAAAAAAAATGCACCGCTTGCTAACATCCAAAAAAATAAAGTATATATTTTTCCAGCAATTTTGTATATTATTTTTCAGATAAAACTAAAGGTGTTGCATTTAAGGAAAAAAATTAATTGTAGTTTGTC
>VKOC01000006.1:2694555-2755283 GCA_009364415.1 Spea multiplicata
AGGCAGAGAATGGTCAAACAATCCTGGTCAGGAGCTGAGAGGTTAACGTGGTCAGGAATCAAGCCAAGGTCGGTAACAGGAATCAACATGAATAAACAGATACGCACCAGGTAAGTACTACAGCTAGTTTGTGTTTCATGTTCTTATTCCTAATATTTCCCAGATGTTCTAATATCCTCTTTCATATGTCTAATCGTCCTTCCCACATATTGTAGACCACATCCACATTCTAATAAATAGACCACATTTTTAGAGGTACAGTTTATAAAATGTTTAATCTTGTACGCGAGACCTGTTTTTGTGCCCACAAACGGATTGGTTTCTTAGGCAAAAAAGTGAACATTTTACAGTGCCGACATGTATAGAAACCTTTTGGTTTATTTCCCAGAAATGTCTGTGTTTTCTGTGTGGTACCCTTTGTTGGTAACACACTGGGGGAAAGAATAGTTCCCTGCTTTTTTTTACTATAATCTGTGGTCCCCTGGGCAATATGGTACCTAAAACCTCATCATTTATGTGTGGGACTTCCACACATATTTTTAAATATTTATTTTTACAGATGATTCACATGATTTATAATCATGTGAATAAATTGCCCCTTATAAATATATGAAAATATTCTTATATATCGGGCTTGGTCCCATAATAAATTGTTTTACAAACTAACCCCAAAGTGAGACGGTTTTACTGCACTTGCACTTTTTATTCACCTAGACACATTACATCTTACCTGGACACATTGGAAAACACCACGGAAGCTATTCTAGAGACCCAGGGAAACCAGGCCGTGGAGCTGTAGACACATATCGAACAGCAACCATATCTGGGCACACATCGGATTTACAGATATGTTTAGTATGTCCATCTAATTGCTTTTTTACACGTGAGTTACATACAGACCCCAAGAATTCTGTTGAAGGATCAGAACATCACATATACATTGTGAGTGTAATGGGAGAATTTTGATCAGTCACAAGGTGTTTCATTGAATCCTACACTATCAAGTTTTTTCTTTGTGTTTCTTTTATATATTTCTTACAATCGGTTTATACGAGCGCCCCTAAGTAGAATTTGTCTGTAAAATTTCAGCTGTATATCCATCAAGAAGGGAAGTACCCTATCTTTTATACTGTTCACTACCATACAAGCACTGTTTTTCACTTTTACTTGACACAATCAACCAGCTTCCCTTTATTGGTTGATGGTAGAGGAGGCCCCTGACGGTGACCAATAGAATTGCTTGTACGGACCGTTAAAATCCTGGCGCCAAAGCTGTTGCGTTTTGTTACCGTTTTTGTTTACATTAAGAGATATGGATAAAGAATATTGTTTCTTATTTAACTTTTGAAGATATAGAGGCCATAAAGAATTTTCTTGTTTAAAATATCACATTTTAATCAAATCAGCAAAGACCTCATCAAGGGACAACTTTTACGTATAATTTCCAGTATACCCTGAAACTGGACCTGTTCCAAAAGATCTCTCTCCACTGACATGAGCATTAGGGCATCAAGCATATCTTGTCCCAATGTGGCTCGCAGTAGGGTTTTGATGAGTTTACGCTTACTGAAGCTCTCTCACATGACACTTGTGTAAAAGAAAGGATCAACAGGTACTCATAGGCAGTAGAAAGATTTCCATATGCTGCTAAATAAAGATTGTATTTTAGCAACAACCTATGACAGCAAAGAAAGCACTGCTTACAAGAACTGCACTTTGATTCCTGTTGTACATCAACCAGTTTATTAGTAGGTGATATACAGTCCTCCTCATCATCTTCAGGAATCATTTCCGTTTTCTTTGTCTCATCTTCAGAAAGACATCCTGTAAGATTTGGAAATAAGTAGGCAAAACGTATTAATTCCGTTTTGAGAGAGCTCTCCAGTGTCCCTTAATCTAGCACTCTAGGTCTCTCCTAATTTTCTCAAAAGTATGAGAATCTAAGTAGTGGGAATCCATGACCAGTTGCTCATTTTCTGAAAATCTCTTTTTTGTATGATTTGGTCCAGTAGCTTGTGAAGATTCTCCAGCCAAGCACTTTTTTTCGTGCCGCTCTTCTAGCTGGAAGCATAGTCTCGACTTCCAAGGACCTGAGTGTTGTGTTTTCTATGGTTCTTGCAGAATAATTAATGCTGACACTCACTTCAGATGAACAGCTTATTCTTTAATCAGTAACAACATCACTCGTAGAGTCCTTGCTCAACTAACATCAACATGTGCTCACATAAAACCCCTCCTACTCAGGGAATCCCCTGCCTATTAAAGTAACACAGTCCTTTAATATGCACATATCACTACAACATCACTTTCATCCATCAACTCATTTGTTTTTGTTGCAAAGTGTTCAGCCTTTTGTTTTACACAGCTGAAATCAATTTTCCCAGTTGCTCAACTGCACTTTGGACCATTCTCCATGCTACCATGAAATGAAGGCCACTTGTTTGTAAATATTAACACCGGGCATATAACGTAAAAAACCTGCAAAAATATGTTTTCTACTAAGACTATTTTCAAAAAGGGATGAGGCCTCAGAAGTGGTTTTTGATTCAAACAAGTTGCTCAGGGAAATGACACATAAAACTTCAAGGCTGTCAAAGTAAAGAGAATGTTTTTCACCAAAAATCATGTTGAGGGCCTTTTCTTTTGCCCACCATTTTGTTTTTTGTAACTTCAGAAGTTTTTCCTGTCCATGTCTTTTATACAGTTGATCTTTCGAGATATGCATTCTCTTGTGGGAGTCTCCAATACGCTTTTTGGCCTCCAATACTTGGCAATACTTGAGGATATAACTATAGCACCATATATAGACCATATCCAGATTTACATTTGCGATCTGTGCATGTAGTCCCACATATGCACTCCTCATATCTGCTGCACCATCAAATGATTCACCGGCAATTTTGACGAGAGCCATTCTTTAATGACTTCATCTTTCACATATCTCATAACCACTGTTGCTGAACTACAATTAACCATCTTGTGTGGAGTCAACCTGAATACTGAATCATTTCTCTCCAATCTCTGACACAATTAAGGTTTTCATTAGACTTGGGCGCCGGCAAAGTCTTTGTGTTTGTCTTCGTGAAAAAAAAAATCTTCTTATTCTACGAATAGTCCTCTGTTCCTGTGTTCGGTTCGGGCGAATATTCGTATACGTTCATCGTGTTCGTTTTCATCTTCATTTTCAGTTTCCTATCAGGCATTAATATACTGGATTAACAAACACATTGCCGTAGCAGCTTTGGCGCCAGGATTTAAATGAAGAAATATAATTTGAATAAAAGAATAATAGGGGATTTTAGACCAATTTTACATACTTGGCAAACATTTGCATCTTACCTACAATGGCATATTTTCCAACAACCCGAATTTGACAGGACAGAACTGAAAAAAAACAGGACTGTCCTGGAAAAATAGGGGTTGTTGGCAGGTATGCAGATGAAAGAATGTGGGACAAAACTCAAAATAAGTTTAGACTTATAGGGTTAATGTAAGGTTAAGAATAGTAGTAATACACTGGTTTGGTTAAAGATCTATTATTAATATTATCTAATGTTAAATTTAATGGGTGTTAAAAATAAGGGGGGTCATTTCTTATTATATTATTAAAGTTTTGAGACTAGTGAGTGTAGAAGTAAAGGCCAGGGCAAATAACAGGAAACATCCTTGTGAATTGTGTATATGTGTGTGTTATGTTTGGTTGGTTTGAATCAGACATAAAAAATTAAATGAAAGGAAGGAAAAAGCAAGCTTTGCAAAGAAAAGGTAGATGTTTGAAAAATGGAAAAGGTGAATGAGTGGGCAATTGGTGACCCACTCACCTGTTTCATCCCCAGGGCAAAGCATCCAAACACTGTCAGACTTTTGGGACGCTTGGGAGCAGACTTCCAGAGCTCAAACACTAGGCCCAAGCAAAAGCTGGCTACTACCGTTACCATTTGGGAAAATTAACTTACCAAGTTAAGAGCTGGGTACCCCAACTTGGGCAGATTGAATTTAAGAAAGGCAATCTGCTACATCAGATGAGGTGACCGCTGTGGACTCAGTATATTTCCAGTCACAGAAAACACGCGCTCACTTTGAACAGTGGTTGGCGGACATGATAACAGCTGCTGCGCAACCCATGAGAGTGCAGGCCACACACTCTTCTTTTCAGCACAGTAGCGAAGAAGGTCAACATTAGGCGCAGAAGGAACTTCACAGAGGTAAAGTTTGACCATTTTAGCAGCACTACTCTCCTTTCTGCTGCTAGCTCTGTCAGTGGGACCGACTATACTCCCAAGCATTCTATATTCTATACTCCATTCAGCTGTGTTGTGCTGCTTGCAGCACTGCTGCTGATGCTGCTGCTAGGATTAGCAGACAACATCATCTCTCCTTCCTCTTGCACCTCTCCTTCCTCGGACAGCATTCCCCTTTTACGCTGCCAGTCACGCACCTTTTGAATCAATTGCTCCTGATAGCTACTGAGAACATTCAATTTCATTGCTAGCCTTCCCTTAATCCTTGGATCGCAAAGGCACACTAACATCATTTCAGGACTTTCTTCCATTCGTTTGCGCAGGCGAACTTTTAGCAGATCCTTCAGCTTCCTGACTATGGCTGCTACGTCAGGATGTAGAGTGCCACCTTAAACAGCCTCACGGGTTTTCAAGGAACACATCCATCTTGCTGCCTGGATGGGAGAACACTGGGATTACCTGGCCCAGACTAGCAGTGTTTGAGCTTACATTTTCAGGGGCATCCCTGAATGGTTTCAGGACTGCCACTGGCTGAGCGATCACTGTCCAATCCTCCCTATTTAATGGAGATGTAATCCCAATATTGTGCTCTGATGCAAGATTATGGATTGCCCTCTACTGCTCCAAAATCCTCTCCAGCATATCTAAAGAGGAGTTCCACCGCATACTCACATCTACTTGGCTAACCTTAACACTGTGGTGGAAGTGCCCAGCAATCTTTCTGCAGCGTGGACAGAACTACTGCTGCTACATTACTTCCTTGTGACATTGCTGGCTTCACTATAAGATAGATGATGTGGGCTGCACAGCACACACCAACAATATGACCATCTTGCGGGGCTTTCACCATGTTTGCACCCGCCTCTGCTCCCACCCAAAGGCAAAACATTTTCCTTATTGCATGCAGAATATTTTCAAATGTGTGCTTTTCATCCACCGCTTCTGCATGGAGAAGGAATGATCGGTAGTCTGCTGCTGCAGCTTCCTTAGACACACTGGGCTGTCAAGGAAAGAAAGGCATGCTGCCGGCACTCCACAAATCTGTTGTGAAATGTACACCCTGACCAGCAGCCTTGGAAACCTCCTCTTTCACTTCTGAAACAGAGGACCGATACAGTGAGGGGACAATATTCCTACTGATAGTGGAACGTGAGGGAACTGTGTATTGTGGAGCCACAGCCGCCATCAATTATGGAGAAGGATGCCCCTCCAACAGCAATGAACTGACCAATAAGTCAGGTTATTTTATTGGCCTGCTGGTTGGACATTGACCTCCTGGAGTGGAATGCCCCAAATTCTTCCAGGGTGGGCTGGACATGTTGCAGTGCTCCAACCTGCATTGGTCTTTGGCTGCCAGCACTGTAGCTGCTATTGGCTCAGAAGCAGCTGTTGGGGTTTTTCCACTCTCTCTGGAGATGGTACTAGTTTTTGTAGTAGTACCACGGCCACCAGCTATGCTGCCTGCCCTACATTTTTCTGCATCTTTCCCCAATAACACAGCGTTGTGTTGAGTGCTGAGGTGATGCTTCATGGCAGCACTGGTGAAATTTCCAGACACTTTCACTCTGCTTATTAGCTTCCGACTTTCCATAGCACCCTTCTTCTACACAGTCCGGAGAGCCTTGGACTGTGTACTTTTGGGTGCTGCTTCTATTGCTCTGGGTGGATGAGCAGCAGCAGGACTAGGAACACTGGGAGATGGCACATTAATCTCACTCTCTGTCTCTAGGCTCTCTTCACTGCTACTTACAGTGGTTATTCTTCTTATTGGCACAGTTACAATACTGGTGGTGGCACTGGTAACTGTGCCAGGGCAAACAGGAGTACTGGTCATAAAAATGCTAGCGGGACTGCTAATTTATTTAATTCTCCCAGATTTGGTAGGTTTTGCTGTTGGTGGTGATGATGATAGTAGTAGCAGAGAAGGTGGAGGCTCAGGGGAAAATTGTGCACTAGTCATTCATCGACTGCTCCCTGAGGAATCTGATTCCGGACCACTCATCTCCTCTATTGTCTCCTCCACTTCCTCTGGCTCATAGTCAAGTTCTTTATTAGCCAGATCAAATTGAATTCCTGCTAGGCTGGAGCTAGGACTGATATCATGACTAGTTTGACTACCACTAGTAGTAGTACTATCAGGAAGAACAGAGCCTAACTCTGCACTTGGCCTCTCAGTCTCACGCTCCTCTGGTACCTTGCTAGATGGAGTTCCACTACGTGTAGCCATCTCTCTAACTGTCTTTACAAAAATATTGTAAGGACTTGGTGGATTGCTAGAGGTGGTGCTAGGAGGAAATGGTGTGGTGGTACCGGTGGGAAAAGCAGTCACAGCACTAGTGGTGGTGGTCTTGGGAGGTGGATTGTCTACAAAAAGCCTCTGTGAGAAAGGACAAGATTGCTTGGGACTGGGAACACCACTCTCAGTCTTGCTGCTAAATTTGCTCTGCTTGGTACCTTGCATGCTGCTCGTGCATGAGGAAGATGCTGCTGGGGGCAATAGGCACTTCTTTTTACTCACTGGGCTAGTAGTAGTACTAGTTGGGCTACCCGTTAACTTTGAAGGTGCTTCTGGTGCTTTTGGCTTTCCTAGCTGGTGGGCCTAGCAGCACTACTACTGCCTGCTATTGTTACATTTGCTTTACTGGATGATTCTCCAAATAATAACCGAGAGCTTGGCCTTCTTGCCCGAAAAGCAGAATTCATTTCAAATTGTATGTTGTGTGTGGTGTGTTTAAAAGGGGACCAGGGAAAATAGCTTTTTAAAGAAAATATGATTTTTTTTTTAAAAAAATGGAAACCTCCAAAAATTTGAGGAAGTTTCTCTTCAGTGCTACTGATGAAAAATAATGCACAAAAGCACTGTGCCAAAATGCTCAAGTTATTTAAAAATAGGTTAATTAAAGCCACTAAATGGAATTATTAACTATATTACACTAACTAGTAAAACTGCTAGCAGTATTTTATATTTTAAATTTACACGGGCCTAAGAGCCTACTACTATGCTAAAGCTATATTTCCTTCCTACCTCTAGAAGTCTACCTCTAGGCAAGGGCAGAGACGCTTTCAAGCCCACTAAGATTATCAATATATTAGTTATTAATATTATTAATTTATATAATATTAATAGATTATAAATTATAACTAATTATTATATTATGGGGTTAAACAACTTTAACTTTAAATCAGATATAGAAGCAGACAGATATAGTTTTACTACTTCTGCTAAGTCTACAAAAATTTGCTAAATTATATTCTTTCTTATTAGTACTACAGCTTTGCTTAGTACAGTTGTCGTCACACAGTCAATCTTTATTTAAAATAAATTAGAAAAAAAAATTAACAGCAAAACCAGTTAGCATCACTGCTTGCTGAACAAAAAAAACACAAAGCATTTATGTGGCTGGACTCACTAGCCCAACAAGTTCACTTCACTGATCAACTGAGGTGAGCAAAACAAATGAAATTAAAAATATGTGGTGTCTTATCAACTCACAAGCGGGCTGAACAGATCAAGCTCATCAAAGGTGTCAGTAGAAAATTCTTTTAATGTCTTCTAAAATCACTAAAAAATATAAATGAACTGGCAATAGTGCAGTATATCCGTGATTAAGGTAAGGCATAGAATGCACTCACAGTTAAGCGTGGCACTACTAAACCAATAGAGTGCACAAACGCTTCAAGATGGTGGAGTCAGGATCAGCATATGTTCCGGTATAGTTGTCCTCTCTTTTTCTGCTGTCTCTCAATGTGTTTCGCCGATAGTACGTCGGCTTCCTCAGGAGAAAAATCACTCAAGTAGCAGAAACAATTTCAAATTCCGTATGGGGTTCAGTTCCATTTAAATCCATGAAGAGTCTTCCGGGTACGTCATCGCGTCGTTGCGTGTGGAGGGCTGAGTGTCGGCATCATCTATTCTGCGTTGCGTCTCATATCTTTCCATACGGGCCATGTATCTTTCTGTTGTAGAGGTCCTGTTGTCCTAAGTAAGAGGGGCGTTACACTCCATCTCTAAAAGAAGTCTGTAAAACGTCCATTATTTCAAGACTCCTTTCTTTCTGTCTAATGTCTTTATGAGTCCGAGAATGAACCTCAATAAACCATTTTGATAAAACACTTTTTATATTTCAAAATGTATATCTCTCATTACTGACATCTGATACAGTACTTGTACATTAAAATTGATTTAAAATTTAGGTTGAAATATATAATAATATATCAAACAGTAGAAGAATATAACTGATTTTAAAATTAATATTGACTGACATAAAAGTAAAACAAGCATAGCAGCATATAAATATACCAAATAGGGGACACAATTAAAAATTAGGAAAAATAAAAAATGTATAAAATTATTATTTCACTTTATATTATTGCACATAGTAGTATTCTATGAAACACTTATAACGTCTTTAAAGTGCTTTTTTCAGTGCAAATTATTGTTATTCAAGTGCACCTTATTTCCACCAAACATATTGGAATAAAGTGTGATTGAAAGTGCAATTAATCCAGAAAAAAGTGCAGGTGCTAGGTAAGTAATATCTGGGAATTTTTTTTATTTTTTAATTTTTTTTATATGTTAATTCATAAAAGCGAGGATATCTAGATCCGTATTCTAGAGTCCTCCCTTCTTGTGTGTTTGGAACCTAAAAATCTACTCTGTTTCCTTTTTAGCTATTTTCTGTTTTAAATCACCACCTCTCCAGTGAGGGGAGATAAGATCGATCCCTATGACCTTAAAGTCCTCCAAAGAGAACTTATTACAATTGTTACAGTGTTTCGGAACACTATGCTTTTGACTTTTGTTTCTTATGCCATCCAGATGTTCCAGGTCTCTAATTTTCAGTTCTCTAGTAGTACGGCCGATGTATTGAATTTATAAAGACACGGAGGCTCCCATTATGCTTATCTCTTTTCTTTATTTCCCTCAGCAGCAAAGAAAGAGAAAATGTTAACAAACGAAAAATATGCAAATACACCAATCAGAAGTATACATATATATATAATATATATATATATATATATATCCAATGAGGGACCTCCATGTATACCCCTCCTCTTCCTATATATACTTCCGCATCCTTAACATCTTCCTCTTTTCTTTGCTGCTCCCTCAGAGATAAGTACTCCCATTTACTTATGCCTTATTGTGGTATTTGTCAATTTGTCTATTTGCTGTGGTGTGCTGGGGTGTGCTGGGGTGTGCTGTGGAGTTCTACCGGCACATCCCCCCCCCCCATTGTTCGGGGGCAGTCCGGCCTTTTTGTGTCTTATTCCAGTTTTTCCTGTAGTGTTATTACCTGTTTTTGTCCCTTTCTCTGCGTTTCTCCCTTGTCTGCCGCTCTGCTTCGGCGTCTGCGGCCTGTTCGTTCGGTTTTCGCGCATGCGCGCCATTCGCCGGACGCGAGACAGCCATCTTTGATTCGATAACTACCCTTTTTCCTCTATTGCCAGGCGTTACGTCAGCCGTTTAGCTTCGCGGCGGCCATTTTTTCATTCACTGCCGCGCGGTTGTTGTCTCCGGTGCTCAGCTGCTGTATTTCCTCTCTGGTTTCGGTATTTTTTGCTCGGATTTTCTGTTTTCTCATCCTACTGGGCTAGCATTCTTTTTTTTTTTGTAAATTAGATTTTATTATTTTCACAACAAATCGTACACAACAGAAGGGAAATAAGAGGGAACAAAATAGGGGGGGGGGCCATTCCTGCGAAAAGTAGCAATAAGTCAGAAGATCCCGACACAGCAGGATAATGCAAATAACAATGACAGCATATATGACATCATAGCCCCAACAGAGCATACAGACGACCCAGCACCCGCAGCCCGGAGGGGGGGGCACCAGAAACAAATGAAGGAAAATCAGCCAAACAGAAGCCGAGAAGAGGGGTCCGCCAGGAACTGGGACCAGTAGAACCAGGTACGACCATGCCGCTCGCTAAGACTATCAGACCTGGCCACGAGTTCCTCCATTTCACGAACCTGTTCAACCCGCAATACCCACTCACGTATAGAGGGCGGAGATGTCGCACCCCAATGAAGGGGAATCAAAGCTTTAGCTTCATTCAACAGGTGTCGAACCACCGAGCGCCGATACACTAAGACGGGTTGGGAGGTAAGATGCAGCAAATAGTTAGCAGGGGCGAAAGGGGGCGGGGAGTCGGTGAAGCGAGGAAGGACATCACGGATAGCGGTCCAAAAAGGGACAATCAAGGGACAATCCCACCAGATATGAAGCACTGACCCCACCGACTGCCCACATCGCCAACAGACGTTGGGACACTCAGGAAACATAGCATGTAACCTAACCGGTGTGCGGTACCAACGCGATAAAAACTTGAAGGACATCTCCTGTGATCTCGAATTTAGGGAACAGCCGTGTGTCAAAGTAAAAATCTTACCCCACTGCGCTGCAGTCAAAGTGACAGTAAGCTCTGATTCCCATTTATCCACATAATCAGGTAACGGGGCATCGTCGGCGCCCAGCAGGAGCTGATAGAGCAGAGAGATACCGTGGGGAGGCAAAGCATCCCTAGAGTGCAAAGCCTCAAAGGGCGTAAGATCCCGAATAAGGCGATGCTTCTGAGGGATAGACGCAACAAAATCGCGCAACTGTAAGTATTGGAGGACCTGAAGAGCGGTGGGGGCAACCCCGGGGAGAAGGCTAGATAGAGGCCGAAGCGCACGACCCAGCATAAAGGAGCACAACGAGGGGGAGTCCTGGGAGGGCGACCCCAAAAAGGCACCCCCAGACACACCCGGGGGAAAATCCGGATTACCACGAAGCGGAGTCATGGGTGACGGGTAAGTCAGCAACTGGCACTTGCGAGAGACAGAGTGTAACACCTGTAGAGTAGCTAATACAAAGGGATTACCCCCTACCTGCCTCCGCGCCACCGAAGGAGTCAACCAGGTAAGTACCCTGAGCGGTACCAAACAAGCACACGCCTCCAAAGGCACCCACAATTTATGGGAAGGGCGATACGTCCATTCCAAAGACCGTAAAAGATGGCAAGCAAAATAATAAGAACGGAGGCAAGGCAACCCCAAGCCACCCCGCATCTTAGGTCTCTGTAACACCGCCAGGGCCAGTCTAGGGGACTTCTTAGCCCAAATAAAGGACAGGAACATCGAGCGCACCGTCGAGAAAAAGAGCCTCGGCAGAACAATAGGCAGCGCCTGCAACAGAAACAATATGCGGGGAAGGACGTTCATCTTAATAGCATTCACCCTACCAACCCAGGACACAACCAAGGAGCCCCACGTGCGAAGGTCACCGCGAATGGCATCAAGCAGAGGGGGGAAATTAAACCGGTACAGAAGAGATAAGTCCGCAGTCAACCAGATCCCCAGGTGACGCAGCGCCTGAGAGCACCACCGGAAGGGAAAGGAGGAGGTCAAAGAGTCCACCTCCGCCCTAGGCAAGGAAATATTTAATATCTCAGATTTCGCCAAATTAATTTTCAGATTAGAAAGACAACCATAAAGCCTAAATTCCTCGAGGAGCACGGGGAGCGAAACATGGGGAGTCCCAAGTGCAAACAACATATCATCCGCAAAAGCCACCGTTTTGTGTTGGACACCATCACACAGAACCCCAGAAATATCCGGGTTAGTACGCACCGCCTCCAAAAAGGGCTCCAGGGAGAGGACAAAGAGCAGTGGGGAGAGTGGACAGCCCTGCCTAGTACCGTTGGAAATAGGAAACGAGGGGGAAAGAGCACCATTAAGGCGAACCCTGGCAGAAGGCCCAGAGTATAAAGCTGAAACCCAACCCATCATATGAGGACCAAGACCCACCCCCCTAAGCACCGCCAGCATAAACGACCAATCAAGGCGGTCAAAAGCCTTCTCGGCATCCGTAGAGAGCAAAATAGACCTGACCCCTGAACGCCCAGCCAAATGGATAAGATTCAAAGCACGGATAGTCCCATCCCTGCATTCCCTACCAGGCACAAAGCCCGACTGGTCAGGATGAATCAAAGCCGGGAGAAAGCGCCCCAAACGCAAAGCCAAAATTTTGGAGAATAATTTGATATCCACATTCAGCAGGGAAATAGGCCGATAACTACCGCAGAGATCCGCATCCCTCCCCTCCTTCGGGATCACAGCTATCGTAGCCGCCAAGGTATGGGGATGAAAGCTGTCACCCTTCAAAATAGAATTAAACACCGAGACCAACTGGGGACCCAAAATATCGAAAAACTTTTTATAATAGGCCAGGGAGAGACCGTCCGGACCTGGGCATTTACCAGACTTAGAAAGCTTAATCGCCCCGGACAACTCCTCCAGAGAAATCGGAACCTCCAACTGCGCAGAATCCGACAGGGACAGACGACGGGGTAAGTACCGGTTTAAGTATTGTGCAATAGCCAATCTACGAGCCTCCACATCCCCAGAGGAGTCGTGTGAAGGGGAGCTATTGTAGAGGTTAGAATAGAAGGTCACAAATTCCTGAGCTATCTCCGACGGAAGGTATCGCAGGACACCCCCAGCGGAACGAATTCGGGGTATATAGGAAAGTTGTCTCCTCTTACGTAAAGCGCGGGCCAAGTATTTCCCCGGCTTATTCCCGTGTTCATAAAAGAGGGCCTTCAGACGAACAAAAGATCTCTGGGCCTGGGCATTGAGGATAGAAGCGAGTTCCTTACGAAGCGCAAGCAGACGCGCAAAGTCAGCAGCCACCAGCGTATCCTTGTGAACCCTCTCCAACCTCTCTATCTCGGAGTATAAAGCGCTAAGTTGTTGAGCATGAGCCCTCTTCTTAGCAGCCCCCAATCTAATAAGCTGACCACGGACAACACACTTATGTGCTTCCCAAATCGTAGGAAGAGGCAGATCAGGCGTCACATTAGACAAGAAATAATCGCGTAAGGTCTCAGCAGTAGCCTCCGAGGCAATGGCATCAGTAAGCAATGACTCATTCAGCCGCCAAGAGCTCTGGGTAGGTCGAGTCAGGGGGGATGTAAGCGTCAGGGACAGGGGGGCATGGTCAGACCACGTAATGGCCCCATAGTGGGCATCCAGCAGGAGAGGGAGATTATAGTGAGTAATAAACAAACAGTCAATGCGGGAGTATCTGTCGTGTGGAATAGAGTAAAAGCTAAAATCCTTAGCAGAAGGATGAAGGGCCCTCCAACAATCCACCAACTGCTCAGATGTGAGCAAAGAATGGATACGTTTTAAAACATGAGAAGGGGTCTGAGACACCCCCGCCGACGTGTCCAAACGAGGAGACAGAGCAACATTGAGATCCCCACCGAAAACCAACAGCCCCTCCTGAAAGCGACGCAACACATGAAATGTTTTAGAAAGCCACAAATGCTGTCTGATATTAGGGACATAAACGTTAGCAAACGTGTACCAGGCATCAGCCAGCTTACCCTTCACAAAGAGGAATCTACCCTCCGGGTCCGCTAAATGAGTGACGTCAGTAAGCGGGATATGGCGAGAAAACAAAATAGCAACCCCTTTCGATTTAGAGTGCGGATTGTTACTGAAATAGGCAATAGGGTAATCCCGCGACCGCAGGTGAGGCTGAGACCCATCCCGAAAATGAGTCTCCTGAATAAACGCAACAGAAGCACATTGACGCTTCAAATCCCTAAGCAGAATGGAACGTTTCTCAGGGACATTAAGCCCCTTGGCATTGATCGAGAGCACAACAAGATCAGCGGGACGAGAAGTCATATTGCAGGATGGAACCAATGAGAGGGAAATCACCCCTTAAAGCAGGAATCAAGAGTCCCCAGGGAAGGAGAAAAGGAAAAAGGAAAAAGAAAAAGGAGAGAGACAAACAGCAAAGAGAAAGGAAGGGAAGGGGAAAAACACACACCAGGAGAAGACGAAAACAAGGAAAGGGGGAAGGACGAAACGACCCACCCCCAAACAGACCCACAAAGAGACAAACAGGGAAAGGGCAAACACCAGGAGAGGAAGACGAAGACAAGGAAAAGGAGAAGGCACAACGGGACAAACAAACGAAGAAGTAGGGAGTGGGGGGAAAAACAATCCCCACACTCCAAACAAATACCTATGGCGTCAGCCGGAAGAGGGTACACCGGAAGGCCCAAAAACAACAGGACCCCAGCATCCACCGGCACTACACGACGCCTATGGTAAGAGGCGAAGCGACAACCGAAAAAGAAATCCGGCCAAAACAAAACAATAACCGGAAAAACAACCAAAAAGAACATGAGACCCACCATCGGTCCCCGGCATACAAGGTAGCCCAGTGCAGCAGCAATGCAAACCACCCCCCTCCACAACAGGCTAACCCCAAAAAGTCAAATGAGGGCACGGATGGCAGACCGAGAAATGATCCAGCACAAAACCCAGCCCTCGCACATGAGCAGCACATCAGAGGGTAATTGGCAGAGACAAGAAAACAGCGCAAAAGAAAATAAACAAGAACAGAAAACCCATGCCCCCCCCACCCAAAAGCGCCGAAACCCTCCCCCCGCAGCCCAACGAGAGGTGCCAGAAACAACACCAAGCCACCCAACAGAGCAGCGCCTAGGGCCGAGAGCCACAAATGGAAGAGCCCGAGAGCAGCATACCGTAGCAGGTAAGAGAAACACGAACCCTGCCCGCGTATACGGGCAGCACAGTAGAGGGAAGTGGTGGAGTCAAAAAATCAGCGCAAAATAAAATGAACATGAACCTAAAACCCAAGCCCCCCCCACCCAAAAGTGCCGAAACCCTCCCCCCGCATCCCAATGAAAATCGCCCAAAGCCAGCCCCCAATCATCCCTCAGAACCTGTCCTGGAGCCGGGAGCCATAAGTGGAAGAGCCCAATAGCCACAAACAGTAGCAGGCCGGATAAACACAAACCCTACACGCATACACGGGCAGCACCTCAGAGGGCAATCGGCAGAGTCAAGACAGCAGCGCAAAAATAAATAAATAAACAATAATGGCAAACGTAGACCCCCCCCACCCAAAAGTGCCGAAACCCTCCCCCCTCAACCCAACGAGAATTGCCCAGAACTAGCACCCATCTGCCCTATCGAACAACGCCTAGGGCTGGGAGCCACAAGTGGGAGAACCCGACAGCAGCATACAGCCGCGTACAGCAGCAGGCAGTATAAACACGAGCCCAAACGTGGATCCAGGCAGCACATCAGAGGGCCATTAGCAGAGTCAAGAAATCAGCGCAAAAGAATATAAACAAGAATAATAAAACGCAAACCCCCCCCACCCAAAAGTGCCGGAACCCACCTCCCGCATCCCAACGAAAAAAGCCCAGAGCCATCACCCACCCTATCAAACACTGCCAAGGGCTAGGAGCCCCAAGTGGTAGAGCTCAACAGCAGCATACATGAGCAGGCAATATAAAACATGGACCCCCCCCCCACCGACCCGTACAGAAAAAGAAAAGCAAATCCTCCAAAAACATAAACAAAAAGGAGTCTGCATTGCGATCCGTCCAACGGGGGTGTGAGCAACGCGACACAGGATAGCGTCCACAATGTAGACCGGAGGAATAAGCAAGGCGTCCCGAGCAAAGTCACCAGGCTGGACTCAGGAGGGTAAGGCAGTGCCAAATTCAGGTAACCTTCGGGGACATCAACGGAGCCGAGGAAACAGCCGCAACCGAACAAAACAGCAGGGATACCGCTCGGGGCGCTCACTCCTCCGGATCCGTCGCCACAGGAATCTCGGCACTCCGTACCGAACGGAGAGGACGACCAGGCATCCTCCCCACACGACGGGAAGAGCCCGCCACTCCGCCACCAGGGCCACGATCCGCCGGGACATCAGGCAAATTCCAATCAGGGATCCGAAGAGCAGGTAAGTTGAGATCGCGGAGGAACGCAGACAGCTCGCGATGAAATCGGAGCGAGTAGGTATAGCCACCCGAGCGCACATTGAGGCTAAAGGGGTAACCCCAATGATACGGGATGCCACGGCTCCGGAGCTCAGCGGTAAGAGGTCGAAGCACTCTCCGATTCTGGAGCGTGATATCGGAGAGATCTTGAAACAGGGTGACCTCAGAGCCCTCGTAATTCCAGGAGCCGACCTCCCTCGCACGCCGCATAATCTGCTCTTTCAGCTGGAAGTCCGTAATACAGCATATGATATCCCTCGGTGGTGCTGACGGGGGACCCCTAGGCCTCAGAGCTCTGTGCGCACGGTCCAAAGAGATCACAGCCCCGGGAGGTCTCCCCAAGAGGCTGTTAAACAGGCGGACCACGAGACCCCCAACATCCTCAGGCGAATGGGCCGTCTCCTCAGGAAGACCGCGAATCCGCACATTGTGGCGGCGGCCCCTGTTGTCGAGATCCTCCAGTCTCCTCCGATAGTCGGCCAAAAAGTAGGATTGATGGGCAGAAGAGGATTCCAGGACAGAGGTTCTTTGAGCCAGTTGAGCGGATTCCGCCTCCCGGAGTGCAAGGCGATGGTCTAACCCGTCCAGGTCGGCCCGAAGGCCCGCGACGGCATCGGTCACGGTCTGCTTCAATTCCGACAGCAAAGTGCTAAAATCCTCTCGCCAAGGAGCCGAGGAAAAAAGCTGACGAACGTCCGCCGAGCAGGTAGGTACAGCAGGCAGTCCCGTAGCCAGATCCTCAGACCGGTCTCCGGAATCGCGGGAACCCGCGGGCGAAGGCACCTCGTGGTCGTCAGGGGCCTGCGAGGCCAACACCGCTGGGGTGCGAAAAAACTCACGAAGGGATGCCGCTGTAGACACGGCACCCTCCCCAGACCCCGACGGGGCCGAGGACTGTCTCCTGTTACGCACCATGAGTGCAAATGATAGCTAGAAATGCTTGTAAAACCGGGGGACCGACGGAGCTCAGGTCTCAAGCAGCCATCTTCTCCAGCAGCCGGCCACGCCCCTCCTACCTCTAAAGTTCATCCAAAAGAAGGCAAAAAACCCTACTTGAGGCAAATACTAAATGTGCCACAACAGGGAAAAAATCAACTTGCTAATACGACTGTCCTTTTAACATTTGTAGCCCTTTATGTTATGCTTAACCAGAAAAGCATCCAGAAATTTCTTAAGCACATCCTCAGACAGAGAATTCCACGTTCCTATCGTTCTCACGGTGAAGAAGCCTTCCCTATGCTGATCCGGAAATCTCCATTCCTCAAGTCACAACTGATGACCCCGTGTCTTTTGCAGAGACCTCTTGGTGAATAGATCATAACAGAGCTGTTTATGCTGACCTTGTATGTATTTGTACAAATTATTTATAGATTTATATAGCCCCCCATAATCTGAATCCTTACGCAATGAACAATTACTCCACTTGTATAACATTATGTGTGTAAACATTATATTATTATTATATATATATATATATATATATATATATAATTCTAAATGCACAAAAGTTTGTTTTTAAGCACTGGGAGCACAACACCAACTTCAATAGTTTTTAGTCTTTAACATCACTTTATTATTCAGAATTATTTAGTCTTAAAGGACATCTATTCTTTGCTCTGTAATTTATTTCGGATATTAACGTGGATTCTATTTAGGGAAACGAGATAAACAGGCGCTACCATCGCGTGTACCTCCTCCATACACATACAGGATTAGAATACGCATCTGGTCCCTCTTACTAAAGGACTCACGAGGGAGTCAATTAGATGTTTTCTTGTATTAAAACCCTTCAGCTACAACACAGCCAGATGATTCAGCAGATACCAGCGAGAACCCGTCCGCTGCGGATCCCATAACATAACCACGCATGCCGGACTACCCAAAGGAAATTAAGGCAACAAAGTTATGCACAATATGCCATGGCTGAGAAACAAAAATTGAATTGTGGTATTATCACCATAGGAACCGACGCAATAATCCTGCCGACCTGACCATTCCATTGGTTGATTTGTTGTTTGTGGATCACGTTTAAAAATGTTTGGTTCTCGAGAGAAAAAAAACTTCTATAGCCATCATGCCATAGAAAGAACAAGAAAGAGTATGGAGCCTCTGGTGTTTTAGTTGCTAAAATAAGATGTTACCATGGAAACGGCAAAAGGAGTGATTGCAAAGTAAAAACACCTCCTATCTGTACATATATATATATATATATATATATATATATATACATGACATGGAAGCATAAAGGACAACATGCTATTGCTTTATAAATCGGTGACAACACGAGTTATACACTAGCGCTTCAGACATACACCCCCCTCCTGCATATATCTATCCTCCATATTAAATCCGTTACACGCTAGATCACAGGCATTACCCTGCCGTGCTGCATGGCCATCTCCGGTCCCGTCTTCCCTGCGTCGTTTTTTTGGTTACCATGGGCGATCTCTGCAGTAACTCACAAACTAGGTAGCCGCCATGACAGTCCGCGTCACAGCCAACGCGCAGGCGCAGTATCCGCGTCACCAGGGCGACGGCTGAGCCGGGCACATAGCAACCGCGGCCTGCAATGTAACTAAGGTGCCTGCCACTTACATGCAAGTTTTAATGTCAGTATTTATTATATGAATAAATATATTATATGAATACATAATATGAATGATTATATTTATCATGTATTATTTATATTTGATTAAGAACTATATTATAGAAAGTGTATTATTAAGCTGTAAAGGCTTCTGTAAGTTATCATTGTTATTATATATTTTTTATAAACGGTGCAGTTCCAATGGGGAGGAATAAAAACATTCATTTAACATATACAAAATAAATAAACATGTGCATACCTACCAAACTGCTGCTTTTTAGGGGAAATTCACATTTTTCAATACTGTTCCTTAAAAATTGGATTGCCTGGTCACCCTAGCCAATATTCAGACTATTTGGATGCTGTCATCACATACTGGAAACCTTTAAAATACATTACCCACAGTCCTCCCTGTTTGGGGAGGGGTAGCGTGGCTTAATCAGGGGCAGGACTAGTTGTGTGCGTGGGCGGTGCTAGCCCCATATACCTCACATCTGTATGTACAAACATGGTCCATGACGACGGAGATATATAAGCTGTTAATGTTCAGGGTTATATAAGCTCCCTTCTCCTTCTGTACCGCTATGTTTAAATGTGTGTTATGATGTAATTTCTAAATTGTCATTTATTTTAACTGCCCCTTATTGGGTCGGGCGATACTGCCTAAATGCAGTGTAGAAGCACTAGCATAACGCTGTAACGCTCAGCCAGTAATCAGTTGGCCAGTTTTATTCGGGTCCGCTGGTTGAGGCTCTTTTTCCCTGTAAATGTCTCCTGAATACCTGTAAGTACTAAAATTAACGCTTATTTAAAAAAGGAGCGCCATAAAATCCAATTATTCCGGCTTCTGAAGCCTTTCAGAGCGCCGCAGACCCATAAATAAATAAATAAATAGTATATCAAATTAATTAAAGCAAATTACCAAATACCGCGTATCCTGCGCAGCTGCAGATTCGTCCAAAAAAACGTTTATAAAGACACTGGTTTTTCTTACTCTGTGTCTAACAGTCCTGTTTTTTTTCTCATATCCCCTGTGTGAAGAAATCCAAACCTCACACCCCACCTGGTGTTAAAGGGACAGTTCCCTCCTTTCAAATCCAGTTACAAATAAACGTAAATGAAAAACATAATCCTCCTTTTAAATGTTTTCCGTGTACAAAGATCAATAGTCCACTAAATCCCAATTCTTGCTAAAGCCCCAGCCCTGAATGTGCCTGTTTTATACACGACATCGGGGTAGAGATTAAGGCTCAATGCTAATGATGAGTCCTGTTAATTCTGTTTGGCGATTGCAAGCTGCTGGTCTAGTGCGCAAAGGCGAGAGGTTGTGATGTAATAAGGTGATACATTTAGTAAATTGTTACCGGTTTGGCCGTCGGGGTAATAGAATTGACGCCTGTAATGGACTTGTGAATATTAAAATCTAGTTAAGTGTATACATATAGGAGGGATGTGGCCCCCAAAATGGGCACTTTTGTATCTAATGTTTTGGTGAATTTAAATGCTGCATATAAATGTTTCCCGTCCTGCATGAAAAGCCCATAAAGCCAGGTTGCCTTTTTATTATTTTACCGATTTGCCCCTTTTCTTGCAGTCCCAATTTTCAGACCTAACTTCTTTTATTCTCCTGTTTGTTGTGGAATTAAAAAATCTTTACTATTATTACAGTAAAAGTTTGTTTTGGGGTTTTCTTTATATGCCAGGGCAGCTGCATATTCGTCATTTCTATGTGTACTTTAGATTCCGTATCATACGGCCTGCAGGAAACCATAGAACGTCTTAGAGGGACATTTCAGTAAATGAGGAATTGGACTTTTAGATATTAAGGCTTTAGTTCCACTGCCGTAAATAATCAGCCCATAGAACCACATGAGATAAAAACCCACTTTTCTTTAATGCTAAGCAGCCCTATTGTATATCCGGCCCGTGACGTATTCTGGCCGAGGCTGACAGTCCAGAGACGCATTTCACTCTTTATATTTTGGGGCTAATAAATACTATTTAATAACATAAAATGGTTTAATATCAAACTTTGAAATAATCGAGTCTTTGACAGGTACACGAACACACAAAAAGAGGAATATTGGTTAAACATGATTGAGTCTTGATGGGGTAAATGAAGAAAGGGCTCCTAGGCATTAAGGCACACCCCAGTACCTAAATTATTCCATCCTCAACTGCCCCATAATGTCAAACAAACTGCATCAGCCCTGCTTTCTCCAAACCCGGGGCTAATCGGAGGAGGGCAGATACGGGTTCTCTGGTCATTTTAAGGGAGGAATCCGGAAAACCGGTCGCTAAACAAAAAGAAATACCAGAATTATGGGATTTAGATGCTGTGAAGAGACATTTTGAGAAACAACTTCATTTTGATTTTCTTTTAATAAAAGTACTGAAACTTTGAATGCTAGAAAGCTCCAAAAATAATTTTAAATTGGGGCTGGAAAAAGTTATGATGGCCGATTCTCCGGGGCCGGAGCGCAGGGAAGTCCAGCTCAGAGACCATAACATGTTCCGTCTACCGGCTGAGGAGGCCAAAAGGGATTCCCAGTCTGCAGGAGACGGCAACCGCGATGTTACTTACAAAAGTATACCGATATAGGAAGTTATTTTTGTTACATTGTTATATTGCGTGATAAGCGGTACTGCGTTACTATAAGCGTTATTTTGTAGCTTTTGGGGAGGAGGAGCAGTTTGAGGCCAGTATTTATCTAGCCTTTCAAGTTGATTCTTGTGTGTCTGGAAGGACTTCAGCATCTGGATATCTTATGCCCTGACAGTGTATCGACAGCGGCTCACGAGGTGAACCTACGCCAGGAAAAGCCAACAGGCAGGTGGTTTTGGAGCAATGGTTCCCTCGCTGCCATGAGAACCATGATGAGAACCAATCAGGCTATCTGCTCTGCTTGTTTTTCCTGATTAGTTCCCGGTCATAGTCGAGTCATATCCAATGCATGTATACATTCCCTTACTGTATTAACCTCAACCATTTCTGCTGGAAAGTCGTTCCACTGAGCTACCACCTCTACCTTCTCAGTAAGTTACATGAAGAAGCCTCCAGGCTCCAGCTCCACAGGTGATGTCAACCATCTCTGGAAGACGCTGTAGGTCTCTCTGACATAAAATATATATTTTTTAATGAAATTACTACATCATCTTCCTACAATGTACATTCATAAAATGTGAGGATTCTCAGCCAAACCCTGACTGGTCTGCAACTTCACAGTCCCATAGGCAACAAACTGCGATGCTCTACGTGTTCTAACCAGCAGTCACTTTTTGAGCAATTTGAGCTACAGCCGCTCGTCTGTTGAATTTGACCCCACGTGCATCCTTTTACCCCTTTTGCCGTTGTCAAAGTCGCTCAGATCCTTACGCTTGCCCATTTTTTCCTGCTTCTAACATAAACTTTGAGGACAAAATGTTCACTTGCTGCCTAATATATCCCCGGAGGCTCCGGTCTCCAGCAGTGAAATGATGGTTCTAGGAATGGTTAATACAGAAAATGTTATAAAAAAAAAAAGTTTGTTAACAAAATTATTCAGATGCGCCAACATGGCAGCACAAACTGAACTTCTCGCTGTGAACACCAGGTGGCGAGCTAAATACACGAGGGCACAAACCATATGATGATCCCTTTTTCCTTATTGCTTAAGAGCTGAGTGATGTTTCATTACTGTATAAAACTCATTCTTCTTTACTCACTCCATTCATTTATTGAGATTACCTCCTTACTCCGGGACACTTCCATGGATTTTTTTTTCTACCTGCCTACCAGCCACTCGGTTTGTGTTGCACCTTTTAGCACTATCGTTAATATAGCATAATTTTATTGTAATGTGTATAGTAATTAATGTCCCTATACCTTTCCTATATCCCTGCATACTGTTTTCATTCTCCTTTCCATGCACTGCCACCCTTGCCCGTTTAGCAGATTTCTGCGGCACTATTGGGGCGTTACTGGGTTGGTTAATGTGCCCGGCACATAGAAGGGATCTAGCAAGAACCCCCACGCACGTGCGTGGAAAGTGCTCCTATTCATTTGATTGGGAGCGCTTTGCTGCCAGAGGTTTGCTTCAAACCTGGCACTAAATGGAGTAGATGACACACTGCAGCTCTGGAGCTGCAGCTTTTGTAAAAGTAAGTGATTTTATTGTTATTATTATTACAGGTATAGAATGCATATTAACTCTTTTGTGACCAGGAGTGTTACTCCTCTAAATGACCTAAACATTTTTGCTCTTTTTACCATATCTTCGTTGAACCATGATTCTCCTTTTCCATGTTTAGTGACCCACACACATTATAGGACAGATAGGGCTGTCTCTTTATCCCCCTTTTTGTATAGTCTGTAATTTAGTATGTAAAATATGCCAAAACAACACAAAAATGTATATTTCTAGTGGGAGGGTTTTTTATGTATTAGTATTATTATTATTTAGACTTTTCTTTACCTGGAGATCCCTTTAGGGTCTTTAAAGACATCAGGGATCTCTATTGGAACTGGGTGGTACCCCTTATGATGTCATGGTGGCATCACTGGTCATTTTTTTAATTTTATTTCATCTATATGTTTAATTATTTTATTTATTTTTTCAACGAATGACTAACAACCAGGGCTCCATTTTCCTGCATTGCTGATCGTAGTACCTGGGATGAGCCAGGCAGCTCATCAAAGGTCTCAAGAAGTTCTGGATAGACCCTCTGGAAACCTTTTTATTTTCCATGTCAGGTGGTGCTGTTCAAGAACTTTCCGTTTCAGTCTGCAGGGGGGTAATGAATGATGCGGAATGTGTAGATTCAGGATCTCACTCCTTCCTATTCTACACTGCTGTGATCATCTATAAGACTCACAACTAGTGCATTTGCTACCAGTATGTAATGATTAATATTCCTGCTTGAATGCAGGTGACACAATGAAGTGTAATGGCAAGTCAAGCGATTTGGTTAAGAAATTTGGCAAGTCACTACACAGAATCTTCTCCAAAGTTTCATACTCCGAAGTTTCTTTCTTTCTGCACTAACCATGTTGCGTCCCTGCTCCCTACCCTGGGAAGATGGTATCAGAGGTAGTCATGGGAGCCAAATCAAATACTCAGAACAAACATGACTTTGCCATCACCAATCATAAACACAAGGTGAACTCCTGGAGTTCTGCCAGCCTATTATAAATTTTACATTCAGGTGTATGTATTTATGCTGTGTTTGGGGCTTAGATGTGACTAGGATTAGATAAAGGGTATGGGTTGCTATGAAGCATTCTGGTGGTAATCCAGATGATGATGAAACTAAGTGCGGCTAGAGAGGTGGTGCGGCTGTTTCTATGGGTCTCCCTCAGGGAAGAATTGAAATACGGGGAGCAGGGAAAACATTTAGGGGGAGTGGAAGGAGTCTAATGTCTGGGAAGAGCTGGGAACCACATCACTGGGGTCTGAGGTAGTGGGAGACACAGTCATGTAGTTAACCAGGGGGCTACCTTGGCCTGACCCAGGGCGATGACTTCTCCCCCCACTCCGGACCTACCTTGCTCTCCTGCTCCTTGCATGTTCTTTATGCAACTGCCAATAGTCATCTCTGTTGAAGAACATCGGGATGTTGTGCTCTGCCTTTAATCTGGCAAAAGGGAAGATGGGCGAGTTAGAACTAGAGATTTGGTGAAATAGGGATCCCCCTTGCCCAGTAGGGTGTTCTGCCCTTAGTAAAGTGGCCCAGGTGCTGCCACTTCTTCAGATCTGCCACCCTAGCCAGCCAAGGGCAAAAGTGGCCACAAAAAAGACCTCAGTGAACATTCCGTACACGGAATTTTCCCTCAATAATTCTTAGATGAAAAGTTATATCTTAAAGCATCAATCCAGGCAAGTTTACCCTTAGTTAATTGTTTAGCACACCTCCCAACTTTCCAAAGGGCCAAAGAGGGACAACCTTTTTTAGTGATCAGGGGCAGAGCTTTCCGAATACTTACGTACTTACTTTATGTGACCTCTAAATTGTGATTTAATTTAATTTATAAATACATTTTCTGCTTTTTCCATACACATTATTGTAACTTGTAGGGCTCTGGAAAACATCCATACCCACAAAAAATGTAAAACCATAGGAAAGAGGGACATCACGGGAGGAAAGAGGGACTTCCTAAACACTTGAGAGGTATGCTTTAGCCGTGCATAAATACATTAAAACTAGAAAAATCAAAAACACTACACAGGCATGCAATCTAAAGGGACACTCCAGCCATCATATACACATTAATGCATATAATAGCTGTGTGGTTCTTTAATATTTTGTGGTGTGTCCCCTTGCAAATTCATGGGGTGGGTCTATATTATCGCTCCATGTGCATTAGCCCGTTTTCCCGCCCCTGGCTATTTTCTGTGCAGAAGATGTGTTCAGCCAAGCACATTTTCTTGCACATTAACGCCAATCAGGCAAACAGGCCGCGTGTCGATGCACAAAAAGTGCTTGCATTAATTGCAATGAGAGCACTTTCCTGCCACTGATTGACTGCTTCCAATCGGTGGCGATAATTAATAGACATGAGAGGGCAACTGTATGGGTAGGTACTCACAAAGTATGATTTCTTCTTTAGGGAGAGTATACTGAACTTTTAATGGAAATAGGATGAGGAGGTCACATCCTCTCCCCCCAAAAGGATACTGCCGAGTGTTAATTCTTATGACATGTTACGACTCAGGCATGACAACATGAACCTGCAGTCTTGTCTGCCGCAGGGAATCTTTTAGGCTGAGCTTCAACACATGCTGCTTTAATCGTCTTATAAGGATAACGCTGAGTCAGGGAAATATACTTACTATATCCCCTTTGTAACAGATACGCCATACTATCAGATATATGTTGATCACCGACCTTGGGATGTATCGTCTAGAGGGCGTTATCATTTTCTATAACGTTATTTATTTAGTAACAAAAGTAACATTTTAATAATAGATATTATTTCCGTAAAATTGTGTACCTGTAGCACTGGATGTTTCAACTCATTGCGTTTCTTTTGTTAGGAAGGCTGTGCGGTCGTAATACACACGTTTTTTGGAAAGTCATCTCATTGATTTAACTATGCTTAGTGTAGCAAACCTGGGAACATCCGGCTTCCTGGAGACCACCCTCTTTAGGATGTGGGCGGGTTTACTGACATCAGTGGGCGGTCCACCGGCGGTGCACGCGGGCTACCCCAAACGTATAAAAAAATTGAACACCGCTTACGCGACCCGGAGATTCCCTGCGGTGACCCAGAGAAGCGGCCATGATGCCATATGCCTGCGCTCTACCACTTGTGAATACAAGGCGTTGGGTACTGCATAAAATAATTCAGGGGTGTCCAACTCCAGACCTCGAGGGCCACAAACAGACCGGGATTTAGCTAAATCCTTTGAGCACAAGTGATTTCATCACTTCAAACCATTTTGATTGAACTGCGAGTGCTCATGATGTCTTATCCAGAAAGTCTGGCCTGGTTCTGGCCCTTGAGGCCCTACTATAGTGTAAATGGACCAGTTGGAGTCAGAGATCTCCCTTGTGAATGCCCCATTGAGCAGCGGGGAAAATCATGATTTTGTGGAAGAAAGGCTACCACCCTGTGTAAAGCAGAGATTTCAGTTGAGATGTAGAACAATCCGCGTGACACAGATAATCTGCATATTCACCCTGAGGCCGGTGTAAAACACAATTAAGGGAAAACCCTGTCCGTTTCCAGGCACATAGCCATACCTCCCAACATTTCAAAATGTGAAAGAGGGACACTTTTATTTTTTTTTATCGCTCTCACGGAACTCACCAATGCAAGCAGTTGCACTTTACAATGCCACGCTTGCATCGCCACATAAAACAGGCTTAATTTTTGTGAGCACAGTCATGCATTTTAAAAATAAGCAACACATTGAATTGCATTCCCATGAGGCTCAGTTAGACATACTACTTCCATGATGCTGGCTGAGCATCATGGGAAGTGCAGTTAATAGTAGATAAAGCTGCAGATGTTAGCTGTGAATTACAATTCCCATGATGCTCAGCCAGCCAGGTGTCCACCATAATGCTGGCTGAGTATCATTGGAAGAGATGTCAACGGGACCCTTACACTCTGCCTTTACACACACCTGCTCATAAACACACGTATACACATACAGTGCACTTACACACACATATACACATACACTGCCTTTACACACATATATGCTGCCCTTACACACACACACATATCCATGTGCACTGCCCTTACACACACATATATACGTGCGCTGCCCTTATACACACACATATGCACATACACTGCCCTTACACACACCTGCCTTTACACATATACACAAACTTTTCCACCATCTCTTCTTCATCCATCCTTCTTCCATCCTGTGGTGGGAGAGCGAAGTCTGTCACTTCAGACAGACGCACCGGCTATTGATGCAGAGCACAGGGGTACGATGTCATATCCCCGCGCTCAGCATTATATGCTGGCGAGTAGTGATTAGGGAGTAGTAAAGCGAGATCTGAACTCTGAAGTGACAGACCTCGCGCTCCCTAATGTTGAGCCGACTAGAGGGAGATTGTGATCTCCCAACTAGTCCTGTAGGCTGCAGCAGCTGATCGGGCAGCTATGCGCCCCCTCACAGCTGCACCCGAGGTGAGTACCGTTCTCGCCTCACCCTTCCTCCGCCCCTGCAAAGGGGGACAGGGATAGGGATAGGCAGGACAGAGTCCCAAAATTGTGACTGTCCTACCCAAATCAGGAGAGTTGGGGGGCATGCAAATCTACAGTGTGACTCTATTCATAAGGATCAGTCCTTAGTTAGGACTCAAACATTTTTTTTCCTCCCCTGACATCCTCTTTTCTAGGCGATCAGAATGTTTACTGCTGTTTACGTGTTGTGGGATTTATGGCTGTAGAACCCTCTGATACACTCATACCCAGCAAATAGATCTATAAGTGACGTCGTACAAATAAAACGCATTATCACCCTTCTAAATACGTTACTCAGTTAAATAAGTAGCTTGCAATAAGTCACAGAGTTGCTGAAAAAGATTTATTAAAGCCACTAGCCTCGCCTTTAGCCACGCCCCCTAAAGAAAAAGTGTCTTGCCCTTTAAACCCTGTAGCGGTCCACATACATGGTTTAATGTTAACTGAATACGGGGTTATTGCTGTTACTGAATGACCGTCTTTATTTCTTTCAGAACTACTATAAGTTTATTCCATACCTCCCAACATTTAAAATGACAAACAAAATAGGGACATTGTTGTTGGACTGTGGTTAGTGGTGTTGCTAGGGAGACAGGGCGATATGAGTACTTTTCATATGGCATTGTGACCTATTAATAGCTATTTATGTAACTGAGTGATTAGAAGAAAAATGCATTTACTTAAATAAATGTACTATATACACATTATTGTGGCTTTAATGGCATTTGGGTGGTGTGCTAATCAGCTGAGTTGGTTTCGGAATTCTGTGTGTGTGAAGATAAGGCAGTTTCAATAAAGTTGGTTGTTGAGAGGAAAAAAAGGCAGACAGCGTAGCTCCTTGCACATCCTGTAACAGGGAGTGAGCGGTGGGAGGGGCGTTCAGGCAGCAGGGCGGAGTCAGTGACAGGCAGGAGCCTTCGCTGCGATCGGTTTCAGATGTGCATGGCACTGGCGTACAGCGGACTCGAGCATTTCTGCCCAATGAGCCGCTGGAGGGGGCAAAAAGACCCTGGGGAGTGCATGTAGCCCCTAACGGTGGTTTTCAGAGTGAGGGGGGTTAGATCTCTGGGGCTGATTTCTGTGTATTTATTAATATATCTCCTTTTAAAATAATAACCCCCCCCGCCTCCCCCAACTATCTGAGCTGGCAGCAGGATCCTTTGCAGAATGAGTTCGGCGAGCAGCCCTCAGGGGGGGCCTGCACCCAATGCACAGGGGAGCGGGCACTCCGCGGTGCCCACCACCGCCGTGCCCACAGAGGAGCCTGGCATGATCAGCGTGGATTTCACGGGGCTCTTCTACCAGTTCGCCCGGACTTTTGCCATCGTTTTTCCAGTCTACGTCCTGGGGTATTTCGGGTTGAGTTTCAGCTGGCTGCTGATCGCCTTGGGAGTTTTCATGTATTGGAGTAAAAATAAAGGCAACAAGAATTCCCGGCTGCACAGGGCGCTGGCGTTCTTGGAACACGAAGAAAAAGCCGTGAAGCACACCATAGCCACCGCGGACCTCCCTGCCTGGGTGAGTCGGAGCTGCACCTCTGTAAAGTTCCATATGGATCAGAACATGCCTGGGGATTGTGGCTGTCCTGATCCACTGCCATTCTGTGTTCATTGGTAGAACTGGGACACAAACACCAGTAGAACTGGGCGAGGAGACCTTTGCAACTGGGAGGTAACAGCTGCTGCATAACCCCTTGGAGAATCTAGCTGTCAATCAGTGCCTTAAGGTCAGGGTTCCTTATTAAAGGGCAGGCCCTCATGGACTGAGCTGTGTGGCTGCTCTTTGACGGATCGGATCAGTAGAACAGCACCAGCCTGGGGTCAGTCTGCCCCTCCCCCTCCTCCTTAGCTCTCTCTTAAGGCCTGTCAGTGAGTGCATTACTTCTTGCCCGTGGCTTTTTCTTCTTCCTGGTCTTGCAGGGGTTAATAGATGGCATCAATGTGTTGATGTCTCCCAGAGAGCTCAATGTTAATAGCTTGTTGTTTCATGACACCGCCATGTCTGTACGTCATATGTATACTGTTCAAAAGTTTGGGGTCACTTAGAAATGTCCTTGTTTTTTAATGAAAAGCACATTTTGTCCTTCAAAGTAACATGAAATGGATCAGAAATCCAGCGCAGGCGGTGTTAATGTTGTAAATGACTATGGTAGCTGGAAACGGCTGATTTTTAATTGAAAATAGTCATAGGCATATAGAGGCCCTTTATCACTCCCATCACTCCTGTGTTCCAATGCCCTTTATGACTCCATCACTCCTGTGTTCCAATGGCCCTTTATCACTCCCATCACTCCTGTGTTCCAATGGCCCTTTATCACTCCCATCCACTCCTGTGTTCCAATGCCCTTTATGACTCCCATCACTCCTGTGTTCCAATGGCCCTTTATGACTCCCATCACTCCTGTGTTCCAATGCGTGTGTTTGCGATCCAGTTTAAAAGGATAATTGATGGTTAGAAACCCATTTGCAATTATGTTACAGCCAGAAGTTTCATGAAAAAACCACTGAGTGTGTGTATATATATATATATATATATATAATGTATGCGTGTGATATATACATGCAGATAGTACATTGCAGTTAGTGAGCCGGCGGTATGACAGGGACGTTATGTTAATAATTACCCCCCCATAGTTCCGGGACTCATACAGGATCAATACATTAGTGCTGAGGCTGCTGAGCTGTCTATCGGCACGGCCCCTGGCAGCGGACTCTTGTGCTACACCCCCTGATACCGTGCAGGGAGTAACACTGGATACCTTTAGCATTACTCACCACTACGGAAATCTTTAAGAAACCGCTCAGATCTTCAGTTTAAATGTAATGGCTGCATGTCACGTGTAAATGTGTGCATCGTAACCCTTTATATGCCGTGTAACTAGTGAGTGTGTATATGTATGTGTGTATGTATATATATATATATATATATATATATATATATTATATATATATAGTCAAATAAAATGTATCTGATTTTGTTCTGTCTGGGCTGATGGTAACAATGTCTAGTATTTAGTTACTGTAACATACAGCACTTGTAGCATTAGTTGAAGTAGAGCTGCGCATGTTGCTACGAAAAGCAGGCCGATGGGAGCCCACAGGGGCCAGAGTTTGCCATATCAAGCTTGGTGGCCTGAGCAATATCTGTGCTTACGTTACACCCTCATAGGGTTAAAGCAGCGGTGATTAGAGTTGTAATTTGTTATTTGTTGTATGTTGTGGCGTCTAAAGTAATACTTCATACCAGCCCACATTATTGGTGTATAGGGCCGTATATGAGCAGTATAGCCTAGGGCTATGTAATAGCCTTGAATGAATTCTGGGTTTTTCAAGCTTGCTTAAAAAAACGCCAGTTTGATAGCACTGCCTTATACTGTAGGGTAGTGTTAGACCATAGCATGTCTGCACATAGTGGGTTCACTACCGGGTACACGAGGCTTCTTGGTTGTAGACGGGGGGTTCTAGATCACTTTCCTCCATCATTGGGCTTTTTGATCCCTCTCTCTGTCGGAGGCTATTTGGGTGAGGAGCTCTGGGGATCGGTTCTGCTGGATTTGGGGGATCACCGGATACCTCACCAGTTTTAATGGGTCGAGCCACATGTTATTGGAGAACAAATAGGATGTTCCTGCGTGGCTGGAACCTGTATACCATAAATACCATGTATACCATAAATACCATGTATACCATAAATATATACGGGTTCGATAATGTCTGGTTATGTACTTGCAAAGGGGAACATGCAACGTACCCCATAACACTCCCTGCTTGCTTTAGCAAAAACAAATTGTTTGCCGTCATTTACAGTAAAGTGAATGCAAACATTAACCCTTTGCGTGGCAGAATGTTGGCTGACCATCCGCCCTATGCGATCAGTCAGAGGTGTAGCGTCGTAATAAGCTTTGGCTCGTGGGCCTTTCAGTACATCTTTCCTAAGTCGCTTGGCTTCCTTCTGCGTTTGTAAATACGTCTGCGTAATGCAATCATTCTGGCTTTCCACACTATGGGCTGCGTTGGTTAACTATTAAAGTGCCAGGGTAAAGCAATAAATACGAAATACCTTGCCGATAGCTTATGAGCTTTAAAAAAAAACATGGGGGGGGGTTACAGCTCATCTATAGGGGCTGTGTTGATAGTGTCCCATGTATTACGCGCTAATGGTATCTTTCTGTAAGGGTGAATAGGTGGGAATACAAGTATTTATGGGTCTGATTTAATGTTTCACCGCTTTCAGTTCTGGTGTGTACTGTTTGCGCTGTAATTCTTTATGCTATAGAGCCGATGAATTATAGGTTGTCGTATAGATTAGGCAGTATTGCTGATGCGCAGATCATTCGGTTGCTGGAATAGAAATTATTTTGCTCTAATTCATGTGCACACATCGTACAGCTGGATGACGGGTGGGAGATTTGATCGCATGCTCCCATTTCTAGCTTACGGATTTAAATGGACAGCTGTGCTAAAGAAGAATGCGGATTAAAGTACTTGGGTAGAAGCTGCACCTCTTTGGCCAAACACATCTAGTGGGCAGAAAATACCTGGGGGCAGGCAAAGGGCCAAGAGGAACTTCAAAGAACTTTAAAAGAGACCTCTTAGCTATCCCGTGCATGTAGGGGCCGGAGCGAGCTTTGTGATTATAGTCCCCGTCGTTGTGATGGGCGAGAATATCTAAACTGGTTTATTCCCTGCATGGCCTGCAGCTTCTTGCATATTGCGCAATCACGTCTTGGGAAAGCTTCCTCCCTACCTGAGTGAAATGCCCTCTCCAGCGCTCCACACCTCCAAGCTTTCGCTTCGCTGCCAGCAACTCACTCATAAATCCACACAACAAGCTGGTTAGAGGCGCGTTCTCCCACAGAGCTCCCAAAATGCTTAATAACCCTCCAAAAAACCTCAAGAATAGTATCTTTAAGATCCCTCAACATGTCTGTCGCCTTGTGTTTGGCATTAAAGTACCGCTGTGATCTGCCAAACCAGCCCTAACTCCTGCGCCTCTGTAGGACCGTGGCCCACGTGGACACCAACGTTCAGAAGTCCAGGAGTGGGGATATCCGTTTGTCTGTCTGGCTTTTAAGCCCTGTGTGCGTGTTTTTAGTTACTTGCCCTAATGTGGACATTAAATCCATCCCAGCTGTGGACCTGCAGTGCATAGTAGGAACAGGAGGGCCATGTCGGCTGTTTCCCATTGTACAGCGTTGTGGAATATGTCGGCGCTATATAAGATATTTAATTTTGAGTAGCTGCGCAGGTAGTTATTACACTTGGTCTCCCAAGCTTTATAGAAGCTGTTCTAAACACGAGATAGAAAATAAGACACTGTGTATCGTAACCGGTAGGCAGACCTTATCTGTTGAAAGCCCATATAGCTGGGTAACAGAGGCTGCTGCGAGAGGCTTCATTGGGACCGAGCGTGCTGGGAGTAAGCCCTGTATGTCAGTGAGTGCTGGGAGTTATGTTCTAAGCACGATAGATCTATGTTTTATTTAACGGCACGTCTCGTAGGCTGCAGATTAACTTCAGAGCTCGAATCTCTTATGTTTCGTTGGTTTAGATGGACGGTCCTGCCCAAAGATTGTATGAGCCAGCCGTGTTCACCGTGCTATATCCGTCTTTCAGCAAGCCGCGTGGCATTTCGTTGGGTAATGCTTCCCTTTCACTGACCCAGCAGCTGCCTCCTGGCATCGAGCAGCTAATATCTCTGCATGTGCGTCCAGGTTTAGCCGCATGGTGCCCTCTCTGTGCCAGTTTTAACTTTCTTTCCTTTCTTATAAGAATATTTCGGTGGAACCAGATGTGTTTAGCCAGCTCTGGTCCCTTTTAAATTTTTTTTTTTTTTGTAAATTCATAGAGGGAATTCTGCAGAATCCACCCAAATGCATTTGCCCTTTCCTCCACCCTCCACCAGTTAAATGCCAAGCAGGAGATACATTTGCGCAAATTGATCTCAATGGAAGTACTTTCCAGCCACTGATTGACAGCTTCAAGCAACCTATCGGTGGCAAGAAAGAATAATAAAGAAAAATCCTGTAACTTTTTTTTTTTTTTTTTTGTTATATATAATTTGTTTCGGAAGAGTACATAATAAAGTACCCACAGAAGGTTACCCGCAGGGTACTTTAATACCCATTCTTCTATAGTAGAGGTTTCAGGGGCATTACGCTGTCCCCATAACTTCTTAGGCTCTTGAAATTGTTTAATGATAGAAAAGACTTTTTGATTCCCAGTAGCCAGCGTATGTTTTCGGTCCCGTATGTAACGTTGGTAAAATAACGATGGCGCACCTCCTTTTCTTGGCACTCAGAGTGTTGCCCGTACCTCTGTGTGATATGTACGGAGGTAGATCATACCCGGTGCTATGTCTTCGGTGCTAGCTCGACGCCATGGGCTAGTTCTATCCTCAATCGCTGGGACATGTAAAATAAATGAATGGTGATTTTTATGCAAATTTCATTTTCTTCTTTTTCGATAAACTGTTGAACTTTCTTAAATGTTCGGTTTGCTGGTGCGACGTGTCATCATATCCTTGTGTGACATCACTGATTGGCTCCCAAAAATTAGGCAGTAGGTTATGATGATCCTACAGAATCCGGCTAGACTTTGCAAGAATGTAGCGTAATGTTTAAAAAGTGTTTTGGATGAAGCGGAGTAACGGCAGCAAATGCAATTTATAGCATGAGTTCCGGAGCGCGTTATAAAGAGTTTCATCCGACACCTGATCTTGGGATTTAGTCACATTGTTTCATTCTTGGCTATATATTTATAGAACAGTATGTGATGTCAGAATTATGTAATAATAATACGTTATCGCATGTCTTAAAAGCGCAGTCCCTTGACGGACGTCTCTCTGTGATGAGTATCTTCCTTATGGTGGTCGAAGCCTTTTGGGCTCCGCTGGGAAAGTTACGTTATCATTGAAATATCCCGGTGATCCTTAGCCAATAAGTTATTTATTTCTATACCATAAATAGCTGATGGTATTTTTTGTTTGAGAACTTTTCACCTACATATTTGCAGGTAATTTAATAATAATAATAATAAAAAGTCTCCCAGGCAAATTAAACTCTAGAATATTAAATAACTGTAGGCACAATGATTTATATTTTCAAATAGCTTTTTTTTGTATGGCTAAAGTACTCTAGTAAAATAAAAGAACGTTTCTAATACTTTCTGATGATTACGGATTAAAGGGTTCCCTTTACTGACCACCCAATGAAGAATGCATATTAAGGTTCTTTATTATGTTTCATTTATATAGTGCCAACAAATTACATTACATATCACATATGTTATATAAACATATATTCAAACTAGAATTGGCTAGCTAAGACAAACCAATGCATTGAGTACAAATTGCAAGCTTATGAGTACATGGGTGGGCGACTCGGACCCCCTAGGACTGTAGAGGTGGTTGGTGGCGAATATAGCACGGGTGCCGTGTCACGCAGAAGATGTGTTTGGCCAAAGGATCTAGAGGGGGTGCAGACCTCTGCATACATTTGTTAAGGGGAGAAAATAATAATTGAGGGGGACACTGCTATTATTCACATTAAAGTCCATATAATGGCTGGAGTATCTCTTCAAAACGGACCTAATTTGGTAAACATGATACCTTTTTATTTGCTATCTGACATATAGTGGATTGTAAGCTCACAAGACCATCTAGGTCTCTTTTTCAGGTATAATTCTATACCTAAAATGGACCTGTCATCCAAAAAAAAAAAAAAAAATGTAGATGACCGTGTCCACTGTCGGAAAGTATAATAGAGAACACCGCCGGCACCGGTTCCTGGGATTCCCGTTTTGGCCGTATTGGTGTAATTCTTGTTCTCCGATGGCTGCCTTTGTTTCGCCGGCGTTCTGTGACCATAACAAAGAGAATTGCACTTTAAGGAATATGTCGTCTTTCCGGAAATGTGACAGACGGCGATCGCTTTTCAAGATCTATACATAGCTTAGCTAAATGTTGGCTGGCCGAGGGTTTCATCATTCAAGGGCCAAACAATCTTAGGAGCCATCTTGATTTTTGTGCTGCTCAAGTTAAGTTGCATCAATAGACCTGCGTTAAATACTCCCAAGAAGTTTTGGGCCGTAAGTTTTAGTTACTTTTCAGGTTTATATATATTTATATATAGCACAATATCACACGGCACTTCTCTGCTGGAACCATCTGCTGAAAGCTTCATGCGGACAGGTGCTTTATGGCCTCTGATGAGAAGTAATGCAATCATTCCGGTCCTGGCAGCGATATTATTGAAAGGCTTGTGTAAATACTTAGTGCTTGTAAAGCGCACGTGACCTATAACTTTACATTTTCCTGGACTCATCATTGAGCAAGAAAAGTCATGACTGAACTTTGTCCCTGATTTGGGATTTCTCTGTTTTGCGGCGTTCACATGATGTTTAGTAGATCTATAGTTGGAACGGTCAGTGTATTTAATATGAATTCCTCTACCAGGCGCAGAAGGTGCAGCTTTGATACTGCAGTTGCCCTTCTCGACGATTCGACTGTTCTTGCTGATTGGCTGCTGGAATCAGCCAATCCGTAGCAGGAAAGTGTTTAGTATAAATGCTTTCCAAACATGCAGTTATCATGATCATATAAACTTAGCTGGTATGTGTTTTCATTTATTTCAGTTACTACTTAGGACGTTGAGGAAGAAATTTTGGGGTAAAAGCGCTATCATTTGATGCTAAAACCTGAGAACCGTTCTTTGAGTTGAATATGTAGATATCAAGCTGCTGCTATTGGATAAAAGTCAGTTTCACTCGGAAGCCCTGCGTGTGCAAAAAAAAAATGTTACTGTTCCTTTAACTACCCCACAGCATACCTGTGAACTTTCAGGCTCCACCTCCGCAGAGCCCTGCTGCTTGGGGGGAGGAACCTCATAGGGGACAGGGCCCATCTGTGTGAGGGGGGCGGGGACCAGACATGTATGTGGGCGGAGATATACACATACATGGGCGTGATCAGCCCCAAACACACAAATTTTATGGGAGGGGAATAGGGCAGGGAGTTTGGTTTCCTAAACATCGCTTACCCCCTCGGAGATTTGCCGGCGTCAACCAGAGAGCGGAAAAGCAGCGCATCACCCGGGAGAAACCTGGAGACGTTTCTCCCGGACGCTTTGTACTGGGTAGTTTAGAGGGGTAAATGTTCATGATATTATTAAACATCATGCTTTAGCTACGCTATTGTCTTACCGCTGGGTTTGGATGAGATCGGTTCTATTTCCTGTTCTACAAATTACTGTTTACCGATCGATTCCAGCGCATGTATTATCCCTGAGCGTACAAGGCCGAAGCTCTCCACAAACATCCCTGAGCTCGATCTGCTTAACACTGTGACCGGGGCAGAATATAGAAACACCTGTTCTGGGTTTCTTCCCTCTACTGACGCTCTCCATGGTAACGAAGTGAAATTCACTCTTTTTTTGGGAACAGCCATCAGGTTACTTTTTATAATCTATTCTTAAGGCGCCCACCTGCTCAGCGGAGCAGTACAGCGAGGGCGTACAGGGAAAAAATAAACGCATGCCAAATATTATTATTACCTTTTTCACCTTGTCACAACTACCTGTAGAGCTTTATTCTGGGTAAAATCGGATTATTTTTATGCGTTTAATGAAGAGGCTGATGATAATGAGCTACATTTGCGATATTACCTAGTGCCCCCTCCCCTGTTTGATGGCACATTGGCCTGCCTAACCGGCTCGCATGTTAATGGGACAATCTAGTGTTTCTGGCACGTACCTATAGGGGAAAAAATTACCTTTAGGAGAAGCTGCAGTCCAATGCTCGGCAAGGGTTCCAGGGGGCATAAAAAAAAGCTTCATCTGGTGCCCTTCCCTGCCCCACATTGGCTGCTTCAAGCAATCAGTGGTAGCACCCTATGGTCTGATGTTTTGCACCACTGATTGCTTGAAGCAGCCAATGTGGGGCAGGGAAGGGCACCAGATGAAGCTTTTTTTTTTATGCCCCCTGGAACCCTTGCCGAGCCAGCAGTGGAGGACGGTATATCATGTGGCCGAACGCATCTCCTGCAAGCCAAATAGCTGGGGAAGGGGCAAACACATAACCTTCCCAGGTTTAGACCAGTGACTCTTGGGGACGCTTCCCCGGGTCACCACAGAGAAACTCCGTCTGAGAAAAGCATAGATTTTAGACGTTCGTCTACTGTCTTCTGTTCACAAGGGAAGAAAAGAGAGCTCCCTTTAAGCGCTCGATACAAGCGAAGTGCGGAGCATTTTCCTGTTCTGATGTTCGTCGTGTTACTGTCGCCCGGCTTATCCTTTTGTGTTCCCTTACTTGTACTAAACGAGTCGATGCATTATTAATGACAATACAAATCTAATCCATTAGCAACAAGGCAGAGGACTCCAGGCATATATGGCAGATTCCGGGTCTGTGGATCTTAAGTAACCTTTCTTCATCGAAATCCCCCTATACATTGGCACTGTTCTCCTTGGCTTGCCAAACATGTCTCTCCTTACCAGCCCGCACATGCGCTTAGCAAAACTCTGAGGATGAGACCTTTGATTCCTGCTTAATCTTAGGAATATATATTAATCATTGTAATATACACTATGGTTGTGTTGCATAGAATCGTCTTCATTCTTCACTCTTCCTCTTGACTCCACTTTGCCGAACTCCTTATTAAAGTAAATGCAGAGCCAAGTGCCCGCTGCTGTTAGCCTTTGCAATCTGTGACCAGTGGCATATTGTGGCCTAGGCTGACTAATCCAGGGGGCCACAGCCGCTCTACCATAACAGGGAACCCATTGCTATATTGGGGGTTCAGAGTCTCTGTATCACCGTTCCTTATTGAGCCGGTTTAAAGGGAGGTCACTGAGCTCCCCAGCCAGCCCATTAGCATTATGGAGGGCAGTGCTCACTCGGCAGAGTCCCCCATAGATTCCCTCTGCTCGGCTCCTCACATCCTTAAAAAGTAGATCAACGACATATGATGTCATACCTCCACATCCAAAAGTAAAAAGTTAGGGGGCAGCCAGTGGTCTAGAGCAGCCTCAAAGATACATACCCCACTGTCTATGATGATGCCATGCAGATCATCCTTAACAGTTTAAGACTTCTTATCACCCTTACACTAATCACGGTGCAAATGGAGCAATACGCAGCAATTGGTTGCCGTAGGGGCAGCTCCACTTATCCTGTCTGGGCCAGAAGTATTATTTCTCCCTAACCCCCAATATATTTTCTCCAAACACATTTTAATCCCCTTATTGTGAAAAGTATACATTGTGATACTCGCTACATGTGCAGAAGACAACAAAGTTAATGTAACACTTGGCCGTGTGTTGAATAGATCGTCTTCGTCCCTAGGGTATGCCTAGCCATTTTTCTGCCTTTTTTTTTTTAAGATTCTCCGGTCACGTAAGGGTTAAGTGCAATATACGTTTTGACTGCGTAACTGAAAGCTGTGCTATTTATAACGAGCTATACGGTGACCTTACGTCTAGTGTTTCAGGGTTCGGAAAGACTGCGTTGTAGCAGATGATCGGTCCCCCCCCCCCCCCCCGTGTCTATTGTTTTTAATTTTAGCGTCGTGTGTGAGAAGAATTATCTCCAGAATCAGCGCTCCGTACATTCATTCACTTGTCAATTTCCGCTCTTTAGGATATTCATGTTTGGTTGGTGCAAGACGTACGTACGTAGGGTTTCTAAGTGACCTTTACCTATATTAAAGTAACTGATATAACATATGAGACGCACTCAGCCATTCAAAAGTTTGGGGTCACTGAGCTGTTTTCATGGAAAATTAGGACATTTCTGCCTGTGACTTAATTGCAAAAGGGTTTTCTAACTGTCAATTAGCCTTTTAAACTTGGATCAGCGACCACAACGGGCCATTGGAACACAGGAGTGATGGGAGTGATAAAGGGCCTTTGGAACGCAGGAGTGATGGGGGTGATAAAGGGCCTCTGTACGCCTTTGAAGAGATTCCATTAAAAATCAGCCCTTTGCAGCTACAATAATAATTTACAACATCAACCCCGTCTGTGCTGGATTTCTGATCCATTTCATGTTATTTTAATTGTGGTTTTTCTTTAGAAACAAGAACATTTCTAGTTCCCCGTTGTTTTGAACGGTAGTTTGTGTAAGCAAACTGTTCTCATGGATAGATAAATGATATAAAGTGCACTAAAGTATACATAATTATGCATAACTGCTAACGCACACATTTGGACCTCGTTTTTGTTCTAATAGTTGTCAGCAGTGCCTTTTTTGTTGTTTTGACACAAATGTTATTTTTTTTTTCTATAAAGCTCCATTATTCTCCCCCCATCCTACTTCAGCCAGAAATCCTGCAAGGTATTGTTTTATCCCCGATACGGTATATTATAGATCAGAAAATCAACCACAACTTCCATGATCCCTAAGGGGAAGGCTTGTGTGAACTACAGCTCCCATCATCCTTTTGGCAGTGGCTTATGGGAGTTGTAGTTCAGCAGCTGGTGACTGACAGTTTACCGACCCCTACTAATATCATATGATTTTTCGGTCTGTTGTCTACACGGGGATGGATCCGCTTATCTGGGGTATACAGACAGATCCTTATTGCCCTTTTATAAGCCTGTAACAAATGCCCCCTTTTCATTTTCACCTTGTAATAAGCCGCTTGCGAGCAAACAATTGCCCTGGTCTGACATTTCTAATAATATCTCCGCAGCCCCAGATAAGAAGCCAGGTCAGAAGTAAATTATTGACATCTTCCAACAAAGGTCGCTTCATCCTTTCCCTTTCATCTCTCGTGTTCCGATGCCTTTCTTCGTTCTAATATACTTTAATGGGTAGAAGATTATTTTTTTTCTGGATATCTGCCACAAGCACTCTGGACCATTCTCAGTACAAGGGATAACGCGACGGGCGAGAGGGAATAATAGCTAAAGTGTTAATGTGAAGCAGTCGCCATGGCGACCAGCCGAATGATGATGCTGCTGTATTTAGCACTTCGCTCCGGAATTGCTATTTAAAAGAAAAACGTCTGGATTGTCGGGTTCCGAGAGCGGCGATGGATGTTTCCTTTTAGACCCCCGGGGGGGGGGTTATTTTGAGGACGCTTACGTATTGGATGCATGTTTTACACGTGTAATAAATTAATGGCAATCTGTCCTAAATTTAGTATTTGTGACATCTCCGCTGTAAATACTATGTCGCAGTGCTGTATAAAGGACCAAGAAGGAGATAATAGCTGCGCCGTAATGTATACTTAATGTTGATGGAATTATTTATCTCCCCAAAACCTACTGTTTAGTGAATAAAGCCCAAATACATCACCTACCTTATGCCTAAACGGTGCATTAAATGGAATTAAACGACGGATAAGACCCATTCCGCCTGTCTGGTTTGCTCGTTTTCCGTGATGGAAAGACATATGCCTATTCCGTGCATATTCACACTCTCACACTGTATGAGCTTCTACCACCTCTGCAGAGAGGCCATTGCACTTACCTACTACTCTCTCCCTGAGCCTCTGACCTCCCTGATTTTAGATTGTGGCCTCTTGTTCTAACATTTCTTCTCTTTTGTTTTTAACCTTCCTCCTGTACTTTAAGTATTTAAATGTTTCTATCGTTCTAGCGACGAGGGGCACTTTCTGGCTGCCAAGGGTTATCTGTTTATTTGCCAAATCACCGCATACGGTAGCCAGGGGTCTCCCTTCTCCCCACCTTACCAATGCTGCCTGCATTTTTATAAAGGAAGCATAACTTAATGGGGAGGAATAATCCTACAGGTCATGAGTACAGGAATTTAAAATGGCTGCTCCCATTATGTACACATAAGCTGGGTATTATATATATATATATAATATAAATATATATATTGCACACATTTATTTTATGTATATAATAGACGCCAGTCTGTCTGTTATATTACTAATAATCCAGGGAGCGCCGATCTGCATTTTAGATGAACGTTTTAGTGAGTAAGCACTCCGCTCCCACCCCGGCCGTAGACTTTAGGTCACCGACCCCCTGACTCCGGCATGAACTGAGGCAGAGGTAACCGTACCAAGACCCGAACTCCAGGCAAGGAATTATCTAAATCTTATCTGCGAAACTTGTCTACATCTCAACAAAGCCCACGGAGTCTATGGCCGGCGCCATCTGTCCGGTAAAACCCACGGGTAATTGGATTAGAGGAACAGGAACGAGTCTCGTGTAGCATCAGCTAGTTGGGTGCTATGCGCAAGTCGTACAATGGCCTTAAAGGGACAGTTTAAAGTCCCTGACAGCCTCCATCAAGGAGAACGCAAGCTCAAGTACCATGAACCAGGAGCACACGTTGTGTGCATTAAAGTGCATCTCGCAGCTGCAGCGTCCCTTTAATATATCACGGGAAGAGGTTGTTCTCGGAGGCTTCGCTCTTTTGCAGAAGCACTCCGGGAGAACTGGTGAACGGAGATGATACAGAGGAAACGTGAAGAAAGAAGAACAAAAGGAGGTACGGAAAGAAGCAGAGCTGTGAAAAGGGAGATCTGATGGAGTCAAGAGGCTAAAACGCAACTCTCTTTAGTGAATAAGCCTCCTTATCTCCTTAACATGTATCGTTTTTCATTAAAGCGACTCTTGCTGAAGATTGTAGCCGCAGCGCGATTAAACTTTCATTAAAGCTGATCTCCAATTGTTTTTGCCAGATTTTAGTAAATTCTATATGAAGACGACATGGAAATGATTCCCTTTTCTCTCTTGTAACAGAGTTAGCTTTTAGAGGCCACAAAAACACATTTTGCTTTAAGTAACCATTTCCGATCAGATTCAATTTCCTCCTCTTCAGAGTAATTTCTCTTTTAAATCCGTCTAATCTACGGGGAAGAATGAAAGTTTGTTAGTATAGACGTGCCGGTGGCTCTGCTCGTAATTAAAGGAGAATTGTGCTTCCAAATTAGATCCCAGCAATCCGAGTTATTTGAGGCACGTGTTTTTCCTTCGGACCGAAAGGGATCTTGGATTGTGAGTTGGAGGACAAAAGTATTTATGGCCGTCGGGCATCCTGCGGCCACAGCTGCTGCTATTGAAGGTGAACCTGTCGCCCCAAACTGACTGTAGGTCACATATAAAAAGCCTCTGGCCATGGACTACAACTCCCATGATGCACTGGAGCTGGAGTACCAGAACTCACTTTTGCCTGCCCAGAGCATTGTTCGATTATGTGCCTCTGTCAACGGACCGGTATCGAATAATAGTCATTATGTCATGCGCGGTATGCCTTCTCTCGCGTCCAAGATGGCAGTCAGGGGCCGAGGTAGAGCTCAGCGGGATAGAGTGACAAAATCAGGACTGTCCCACGCAAAAGCTCACAGCACGTTGGAATAAAACTAGATATGTTTGATATTATTTAACTGGAATGGGGAAAAAACGTGTCATTGGTATATTTAGCATTGGTGATAATCATGACTTTTCTTGTTTTATATGGTTGAGAAAGGATATTATATTTTTATTGCATTTACATACAATAGCTTAGTGGCTACGTTCCCACAGCCTTCGCAACCTCTTTAAACTTCCTATCGATGAGTTCATTCTTAAGACTTAACGTCGCGTCTCAATAAATCAAACATACGGCTTTGAACTAATTGCCCATGAGATTGAGTTCTAAAAATTGATTTTTTTCTCCTATTCATCTGTTAAATCTTAAAGATTTGGGAGAAACTGACCTTGACTTTATATACTAAGCAACCTCAGTGTTTGGAGTTTTTAGTTTGTTCCAGTTGCTTCGTCCGTCATCCAACTGGTGGCCCTTGGGCTGGAGTAAACCTTTCCATGACAATACTTATTTCAAATGACTTCTACAAAAAGAACCTGTTATTGATAATGGACTGAAATCAACCAAGAGAACTTTGAGTCTCTCCCTGGGGTCCCTTCTCCAAATGGGAGAAGAAATATTTTGAGTAGTTGTCGTAAAAAGAGAACAGAGAGAAGCAGACATTACCGTATCAAATTCATGACATTAGGTAGGATTTCTATGCAAATATCTGCGGTTCCATTAAAACATCAGTAAAATGAGCGGTGAAGAAGTAGCTTGAAGTTACAGCGAGAGGCTTTGGAGGTTCGCGGTATGGAAAGCATGTTTATCTGTAAATATGGTGCTGCGGACGTTTGAATCCACCTTAAATACACACAGCTTAGCTCTTTGGCTCCGTATCTCTTAATTTACATATGAATGAGGTATTCTGTCCTAAAGGAAAACTAAACATAAAACAAACTTCTAAAGTGCGACCAAAATCTGATGTTCTTACCGGCTCTACTCGTTTAGCAGAACGAGACACTAAGGAGGGTATAACGGGTAAAATAAAGGATGGATCTCCAATATGTAAGCCTGGAGTTCAAAAGAAAGATGGGGGATGTGATAGAAACATTTAAATACTTAAAGGGATTTAACAAAGTACAAGAGGAAGGCTTAATTTGCAGGAGATCACAAAACCACAAGCTAAAACCGTAAGGTTTCTTCATTTCCCCCCAAACATACTTTATAAAATGTGCCCCCCGCACCCTTCAGGGTTCACCACCATCCTCACATAGACCAAAAAGGTAGACGTGCGACTGGCACCTCTTACAAAACCCACCGCTGCTTTGGTTTTAGATGATGCTTTATTTCAGACAGACAAGTAATTGAAACCTATGATTGACATAAGCCGGGAACGGGCAACCCTTGGCTGATTTCACTGAAGTTCACATCATCCTGAGTACCTTGGGCATCGTAACATAACGTGGACCCCCGGAGATGAATGGAATCCAGCATAGGTGCAACGTTTAATGTGACTTGTGTGGTAACCTAAAACCCGTCCATATGGTTTAAGTAGACCCAAACGGTTGACTTCAGTTGAGAATTGTGACTCTACTGCTCTACTGCTCTACTGCTGCTCCAAAACCAAAACTCAACAATGAAGTCAGGAGTTCAGCCTCTTTACCTTCAAGCAAATGACACTTGGTTCATTATGTCTCCCCGATACCACGTGACGGGCGCACGTAGTGTGTTTAACATCTGTACGTGTTTAGTACCTGTACGTGTGTATGGAACGTCGGGTTATGTATTACAAGGTGGATCTTCTGATACAAAATGGTCCAATTAGAAAGATGAGACCCCTTTTCAGGCGTTGCACCGCATTCACTTGTTATACCTAAACACACAGTATAACCTAACAAATGTATCAAGGATCTTCCTGTAAGACTTGTTTAGTTCCTGAAGTTCCTGTATGCTGGTTTAATGGTAGTAGTGTGTGTGTGTGTGTGTATGTATATATCTATATATATATATTTTTTTATAATAACTTTGTTTCTTAGGGAGAAGCTGCAGCCTATGCCTTGTCAGTGATCTGAAATTTGACTGTCAGGAAGAAGCTCCCGCTGAAATCAATGGAAGCGCTTTCTGCGCATACGCTGATCTTCTCCCTCATGCATTATATACATTAAAGCACATATGATGGCTGGAGTTTCCCTTTAAGTAATTTCAGTAAAATGAGAAGAAAAAAAAAAAGCGCATGCCTTAAAGGGGTAGTAATACCCTAATCCCCCCCACCAGGAGGCAAACTGTTATACTTGCCCCCATCTACTAGTAGGAGTCTAGATTCAATCCATGGGGCCAAACGGCTCCGTGGTGTCCTGTATATGCGCTCGGCACATTGGGAGGATGCAAGGGACTTCTATAGTTCAGTAAATGAGCTGTAAAGGTAAAAAAAAAAAATCCCATATCTGCCCGTTTAATGAGTTCACACATTTCCTGTGTCCATACCTTAGCGTAACATGCGGACGCAGCTATACCTTCCGGAATATGCAACCGCACGCTATTCTTTTTTTTTTTTCCTTGACAGGTGTGTGTGAAAAGACGCCGCTCCCAAATTACTGAAAGAAGTAGAAAATGTTACTTATATATAATTGTCGCATGCTTGAAATTGCAGCAAAAAGATTAACAAAGGCAGGTGCCGTGCCACTGATGTATTGTTGTGCAAGTAGTCAGGGCGCTTATAATAATAGAAGCCAATTATAGACTAATTCTGTGGGATTCTGTGATTGAATGTGTGAAAATATACTTTATCGCTGCTCGGCTTCGTTATTTTATTTCTCAGTCTAGAAATAGCGAAGCGTTGGGACCCCCGCCATCCGTGGGCTCTTACACCCCGCTGCATAGAAGGGGCTCCGTTTCCCGAGTATTCCTGTTAAGAGACAGTCCCTCTTTGGGTTCCAAAGTCTCCGATGTCCCTCTTTTCTGGGATCTCCGAATGGCTGCTGGTTGGTGATCTGGTATTTGTGATCTACAGCCTAGAAAAAATAATAATAAATACATTTTATTCTGAATAATTTGGTTGCATAAAGAGCTATTAATTGGTCATTAAGTCCCATAGAAACCTGGCTATATAGTAAGTACATTAAATGAGTTGTATAATCTATTCAAATAGCATTTTAACAGGCCTTGTGTGCCGCTAATCCTGGTAGAAGATGTTGAGGTTCTAATTAGAGGTTAATCATACCCAGGAACTCTCCGGATTTGACCCGGAGTCTCCGGGACGGATCGCTGCTCCCCTGGCGCAGGAGAAGGGTGGTTAGCCACGCCCACTCCCAGCCCTATCCCCCTTCCACACCTAACACATTTAATGTTATCTTGGGCCAGCCCCCCTGTTACAGCCACGCCCACAGAACAGGGAGAGCTCCAGGTAGCCTATCCTGGGAGGTTCCCGGGCGCCATGGTGTCACACAGTCCGTAGTTTTTGTCCAATCGCGCGGCAGCGTTTCTCACCCCGCAGAAAACTATATCTTTGGCCCACAAATGAGCTCTTATAATTCTATTATACGGAATGTTCTCCAGCCCTGGCTTGCGTATCCAAAAATATTTTCCTTAAATGTTTTATCAAATATCTTTATTTAAATATCTTATCGACGCTGATGTTTCACGCCTCACCTTTCTGAGGAATGTCATCAGGCAAATCTAATCAGCCACTTCTTTTTTGTTTATTATCCAAAAAATACAGAGTGTTCCAGAGCTCTTTCTAATGTACACACCACGGGGAGACGATCATTTTCCTTTACTCATACTTATTATATGAACATAAGTGTTATGTGATTAACCCTGCGGAGGGGAGAATAAAATGACAGATCCACTAAGGTTTTGTTAACATAGTAGAGAGTAGAGAGTGTCCAAGTGGAACAGCACCTTTAACGGTTTAAAGGGATACTCCGGCCTTTATATTCCCTATAATGCATATGATAGCCGTGTGGTCCCTTTAAATCAGGGGTGTCCAACCTGCGGCCCTCCAGCTGCTCTTTCAGCGAAGGGGCTGGCTGAGGGGTATGGGAGATGTAGTCCTGCAGCAGCTGGAGGGTCGCGGTTGGACACCCCTGCTTTTGCAAATGTATGGTGGGATTTCTGCAAAATCCCCCCCCCATGTGCATCTACCCCTCCCCCCCCAGCTATTTGCTGCACAGGAGGTATGTGCGGCCGAACACATCTCCCTGCATGTGATATACTCCCCTCCGATCTGCTCCAGCGCTGGCTCGGCGAGGGTCTGTTCAGGTCCCACGCGCATGTGCAGCAAGCACTCCCATTAATTGCAGTGGGAGCACTGGCTTGTCGCTGATTGCTTCACGCAGCCAATCAGCGGCAAGCAATCTGGAACCACGCAGAAAAAGGGGTACAACTTCTAAGTCGGATAACTATTTCATTTTTCATCAGTGGGGTGTCGGGGGCATTAGCCCCTTTAAGCCGCGTTGACGGCAGACCCTGCTTCCAAGCGACAGGACAACAAACTACGCTGTAACCAACGTTACTCTTGTATGCATGGCTGTAAATACAAAATGGATCGTTGTTTCCCATATGTAATCTTCTGCACCCAAAACTGTCTGGGCACATGCAGATTTCATACACGGTTCCCTTCATAAAACGGCAGCGATAACTCGTCACGTTTTCCGTGTCAGGGACGCACATTGATCAACGCGCATGTTTGTTTTTGACAGCTCCCTCCTTGTTTATGCGCCGTGCTCTGATAAGAAGACGGAATATTAAAATATATGGTTTGCATCATAGAATCGGGTAATAGCGGGGGAATTTAAAAAATAATAATAATAAAAAAAAATTTAAACGCAGTAAATAAAATGAATAGAACAGAAAATAATAATAATAATAATTAATTAAAAAAAAAAAAAAAAAAATTTTAGGGTTTATATGCTGCCATTATGTTCCGCCGCACAAATGGGATATACGGTAATTTTTTTTTTTGGTAAAACAGTTTCTCACATTTATTCCTTTTTTATGGAAAATGTAGCTGAGATGACTAGACGTGAGACCGCTGAGATATTATTTGAATAAGTAACGTAAAATTTACTTTTTTTCTTTGGTAGGGGAGAGAAATAGTGTGTGAGCGTGGCATTAACCCCCCCGCAGCCAGACAAGGTTCAGCGTGCGTTTAATTGCCCCATACTTTATACGCTCTAGGTGTACGGTATGTGTGCTGGATGTTACTCGGAGACGTGATTTGGTTAAACCGGCCTGGCTGCTGTGTAGCGGCTCTATGACTCATGGAAAGGAAACAGACTGGCTTGGCAAGTCACCCAGGGTGCGGCATTTCTGTTTCACGTTACCGTTCGTGATTCATATAGCGTAATGTCAGGAGGGGACCCTACAGCTAAGCCATCCATACATACACAGCGTCCCGTGGGGGCTTCCCACTCACTACGTTAATGCATCGGCTTTGGAATATGACTGGCTCGGTATAATGAGGCTCATTCATTCGCAAAGAAAAAGCAACAACGTTTATGAATAATCTCCCACTGTTAACCATTTCAATACCAGATTTGTGTGCATTCGGTCACAAAATTCTTTGTTACGGCTGTATTAAAGGAATGAGATTGAGCTCTCGGTATGCGTAGATACTTAGTACTATTCGATATCGGCAGAACCCGTGGCATACAGTGTAAGGTCATACTGGGCTTTATTCACTAAGGAGAGAAGGGGTTTCAGCTCTGATTTCTCTATGCATTATGGAGGGCCAAACCTTGGGAGCTTCTGCTGTAGGAAGAGTTTGGCTGACCCGGTATAATGGATAGTTCTCTCAACCATTTGAATAATACATCATACAGGGTCGGCTCAGCTGTTGACGCTGGAGAAACTTGCCAGTGTTGGCCCTTCCTCATGTATAGGAAAGTAAGTGAGAAACCACAATTCTCTTGCAAGCTCCCCGGACGGCTCTCCGTTTAGTGAATAAACCTCTGCCCCTAGCTTGGTCTCTAAGCACCCCGTAAGACAGACGTCCCCGTTTGGCCATGTGTCAGGACATGAGGATGCAGACCATTGTCTTACTCCGTTCCTTTTATGCCTGTGCAGATCTTCCTCCCCTCCCAGGTGGTCATCTTAGGGTACCTAAAATTGAATTGGCCTGCACACTGTATTCGTTATAATCGGTTTTACTGAGCTGCTGCCGGCACACAGCGGAGACCACAGAGGATCTTTCCATTAACCATTTGAGGAGCCAACACCAGACTTGGCACAATAAGTTCTAAACCACCCAAAACATCATCATAAACCAATATATAGTCCCCCCCCGATTATAATGGGGCTTACGAAGCAAGCCTATTTCTTTTATATTTTATAAATAAAACATACATTACCATTTTTTTATTTTTTTTTGCATTTCTCCCCATTATTTGACTTTTTTCTCTTCTTATTAAAAAGGATATTTACCCATAAAACAGTTGACTTTACTTGAATTTGCCAGATCCTCCCCTTTTAACCAGCAAAGAGGAAGTCATTGGCTAAAACGGTGGAGTAACTTGCGGGTAATAACTGGAAGGCTATCTCGCGCATGCGTAATTACTTTAATTGTATTTTGTAAGCTCGTTTTGAGCCGGGCCCTCCTCCCCTGTTATTTCTGTAAGTGAAATTGTTATGTTATATATTACTTATGTCCTGTCTACTCTTTGTACAACTCTACGGAATTTGATGGCGCTATATAAAACAATAAATAATATATGTATTATTTACCTAAAAACACTCCAGTGAGACCCCAGTACCGTCCTCTTCCATTTTCCATTTTGTGCCAGTTTTAGATGGCTAAAGCAGCTATAAGTTGGCAAACTGCGCATGCACACTGGGGGTCACGTTAGATGCCATGGAACTCTCAACCAAGCCGGAGCACTTAGCTATTTATTATTATTATTATTGCTAGTAATATTTTAGTAGTATTAGTATTTTTATCATTTAGTATTTTTTGTATTGGTGTTATTTATTAGTACTAGTATTTTATTAATGATTTTTTATAAGCATTATTACCGGTAGTATTTTATTATAATTTTGATTTATTATTATTAGATTTTGACGTGCGTCAAGGTGCACATGACTTTGTTTTTTGTTACAGGGCTTTGTATGTCAATTAGTTGGGGTTTTTTTTAATGGCTATTTAAGTAGGAAGAGCAATAATATATTTTTACATAATTTTATAAACCGTTACACATTTTTGTGACTGTAGAACCCAACGATGCTCTCATACCGGCAAACATTCTGAGCTCCTAGAAAACCAGAAGTAAGAGGGATTAAAATCCCATTAAGGGACACTTGGGAGGTATGAATGTTTGCAGTGCCCGCGGTGACGGGGGATCGATCCCTACGCTTTCATTATTGTTGGCGAGAAGACGGCCGTAAATAAGTGACAGCTGGTTTTATGGAGTCTGCAGTCTAATTGATTTCGGTAATTTGATCGCTTTCTTCTACCTGGATTAAGAAGACAAAACGGCTACAAAAATAAAACAGATTAAAAAAAACAACAAAACCAGCTTTAATAAACGTGAGGCGTGGAGCAGCCAGTGAGTCGGCCTGAGGACATAACAGGGTTATAAAGCATTTTAACAAATGAGTCTTTGAGGAGATTTGTCATAGAATTCTGTGTCGGTGTGAATATTTAATGAGGGACATCATTTAAAGGGAACCCGACACCTGAAAACGCGTTGTCATTCTGTGTTGTGTAACAACGTTCTGCGGCTTTTAAGAATTTGTTTCTTGTAATCTATTGCTATTGGTCTCCTGTGTGCACCGCCTGGTCCTGATTGGCTGCATTCTTTCCTTCTGTAAGTTCCCGCAATGTATTTTTTTTGTAGCTGGGGCGGGTACTGGAAGTGCAAGGGGTTTAGTGTGCTACGTATTTTATTTATTTTTTATTTTTTTAAGAATTGTGGGTTTAGAGGTGGTGGAAAGAATAGAGAAGGCGAGATGACGCGCATGCTGTGCATGTTCTGTTATACTTTATTGGAGGGGCAAACTCCTAGAATTTTACTCAATTACGCATGGCTAGCTAGAAATGAGAGAAGTCTGACTATCATACCCAGGTGGCATGGGCATAGCACTGGTTTGTCTATGGGCAGTCATCTCTATTTCTAATGATTAATTTATTAATAATACAATTATTTTATTATCCTGTATTATTCGTTACATTCTAAATAATTTAGTTACTATGAAGCCATTATTTGTGCTTATCCACTGAGTGTATACACCTGGTAGTCTGTGAGGTCAGATAATGCAGGGTTGCGATCCATTAAAAATTAAAACTCAATGGGAATGAGTAGACAAAAATCCTGCTCCACCAGCTCTCTCTGCGGAAGCTCGCGCAGGTTGGTGTCTTTCATACGTGGACCTCCTAGCCCTAGCTCAAGAAGACATTTAAAAGAAAAACAGTATGTTTAATGTACACATAAATGCATAGTATTGTCTGTATTAGGAAATTCCAAATCGCCTACAGGTTTGCTATTTTGCGAGAAAACCTAAATAGCCCCCAATACAGGAGAGCGGTCGTTCATTTTATTATGAAGCAAAATTGGGGCCGTTTCAATCTTTTGATACTAAAGAAAAGCCGGTGTGCACTTCCAGAAAATATGTTTTAAAAATTATTATTATTATTATTATTCTTAAAAAGGAATCATACAAATATGTATTTTGACCATTTTTTTAAAATTATTTGTTCACTTGGTATCTATAATCTTTGTTTTTTGCCCTTTTTTTTACAGGTCCATTTCCCAGACATTGAAGAGCAGAATGGCTAAACAAGGTAAGAAATATTAAAACATGGGAACATATTGTTTCATTTTTTTTTTTAATTTTATGAGATATTACTTTATTCCCACGAGTGTCGGAAATGGGCAATACCAGCTGTGATGATTCAAAAGGGTATAAAAAAAAAAATAAAAATAAATATATATATATAACATCGCATCAGCATCATACAAAATATAAATATGCTTACAAAGACATAAAACATCCGCAAATAGGTGTTTTAGAATTCACATACAATAAATGATGCGAAATTACAAATAATTTATACAATAATTAGGTCAGGACTACTACATATCACCTGGACTAATCGCCCTAACAAAACAAAAATTCAAACATACATACATACAGGAGAGGGTCACATATTATGTGCACAAAGGAGAGAGGTTGCCAAATATTGTGTATGTGTGTTGAGTGCTGGATAGTGTTGTGCGTAATGAGGTGGGAGAATAAAAAATAATAGAATGAGAGGAAAGGAGAAGAAAGATGAAGGGAGAGAGAAGAAAGAGGCAGGGAGAAGATAAACAGAATAGAGATGTTATTTCATTGATGGACACGTACACTAGGTGTATAAACCCCTCTGTGAAAGACTGAAACGTGAGATGATGGAGCGAGACAGAACCAAACTATGACCTTTTCCTTGGCGTGTGGGACCTGTCCTCGTGAATCAATCCCACAAACCCTCTGTGTGCACTGTGTCAGGTCCCGCGTTGCTGGAGGAAGAGTATTTTTATTGTTACTATTCATAGACTTTGAACTATGATGTGGTATTTTTAAAATATGCAGTCAGTGAGCTACCACATGACGGCTGGAGATGCTGAATGAGATGACCCCACCGGGAACCATCTCCGAGACGTGTCTTGAGGAACAGTAGCGGTTAGGGCGATGGATCCCGTGGTTGCGCGGCGGTGCAGCAGCAGGATCCACCACAGCTAGTATAATCTGCTTATTAGGTTTAATGCCGCGTAACGTTAAACATGATAAAACTGTAAAACTCAACCTTTTATCCGCTGTTTGTTTCGCAGACAGTCAAGCACATGTGGCCTTATATCTGCCAGTTCATAGAGAAACTGTTTCGAGATACCATAGAGCCGGCGGTGAGAGGAGCCAACACCCATCTGAGCACCTTCAGTTTTACCCGAATTAATATGGGCACTCAAGTAAGTGCGAGAAACAAATACCGAGCATCATCTCCATTCATAGAGTATACACACATTTGTATGAGATTGTTGCGGACGTGTATCTTCGGCACAGCTTCGATCTTCGGAAAGCTTGTATCTATCATGTGGCTACAAATGTGTAAATGTTCATATGGTTTCTTTATATTATGTAGCTAGTGTAATATTTACAGTCATTTCTTCAAAGTTTAACCCTCTGCAGTTGATTGAAACTAATAAAATTTGAAGTATAAAGCACATCAATTATTTTATTGGTATCACAGCTGCGGCAGGATTTGGGACAGTTCTTACTGGGACTGGACCAGTGTCACCATTCTTTGAACCATTCTGTTTGCGCAGTTGCCAGAGGTTACATGACCTGCTCAGTGCCGTATTCTGGCCTAGGCGTAGGGTGACAGGTCTATTGGGGCGGGGGACCCTTGGACCCTTTCGTAGAGGCAGACTATTGGGCGATCGGGTTCCCAAGTTCACCAAGGGCTCTTAATAGGCCCGTTGGAGACATCAATGATTTTCCCCGTAAACAAACCATGTTTCCTTCTTGTCATGACATCGCATCTCAACTCTTTTTCATGGAGAAGACCATGAAGAGGACCCTGTTATTGATGTCCTAGGGGGACTCTAGGTACTGCCTGTGAGCAATAGTGTCAGGGCCAGGGCATTCCAGGGCAAGTATGGATTCCATTGTAACCCATGAGCAGGGAAACCAGGCTATAAGAACTATATTTCAGCTTTGACTTCCCCTACTGTGAGTAACCCAAATATTGGCAAAGGTCTAGATGACGATGTTTACCGTGTTTTGTTCTCCAGCCATTAAGAATCAATGGTGTTAAAGTTTACACAGAAAATGTGGACAAAAGACAGATTATTCTGGATCTTCAGATAAGGTAACCTCTCAGAGAGTTAAAGTTCTTAAAGGTACACTTATGTTCAGCAAATAAAACCTCAACAGATCTGTCATTCAGTCTTGAAGGTTTCGTCACATAAAGAAATGTTAAAGAAGCTTTTTTCCCCAGATTCTATGGCAACAGCCCATCTGAGCCTTGATTGTGTGTCACATGACCATTAAGCCTTATTATTGAGCCAGTATTTTACAGAATTATTTAATTGGGGGGGGGGGGTTGGATAGTCAACGGTACAAACAATGATGTTTATATCGCGGCACGGTCCGGTGATACATCATAATCAATAGTCTGGAATCTTCTTTATTCTTGAGCCTTCTTTTAATTGTTTTATTGTTATGCATCAGACATTATAATACCCTAAAAAGGACTTTATTAAGAAAATCTATGTAAAATTATAATATTCGGCATTATTGCTAGGTGCATATACTGTACATTACATTTTACTTACAGCGGGCCAGCAGATTTCATAGCACTGTGACAATAGGCAGAGTGAAAATTAACAATAACATGTTATACGCTACTTATATATGTAATATATTATATGTATTTAATGTACAAAAATAAGCCTTTTTATATTTGGTACCCCAGCTCAGTGTGTAATTTATTCTTTCAGCTTTGTAGGAAACACGGAGGTAGATTTGGAAATTAAGAGGTACTTCTGCAAAGCTGGCGTGAAGAGCATGCAGGTAACGTGAGGCTTTCTTTTATCTCCGTGATACCTTCCGGATTCTTAGCATAAAATTAGCAACTGCTAGAAAATGTGTGTGTACAGCACTGCGGAATATGATGGGGCTATATAAAACCATATACTATATATGCCAAAAAGTATACTATATGCTATATTATTTTTTTATTTCAATTTTGGTATCTTATGAATCCCTTTTAGCAGGGTGCACCCAAAGAAACAGCCACAAAATATTAGATAAAAAAAAAAAATATTTTTTATTATTTAATAATTTCTTCCTCTTTATCCGGATGTTTATGTTGGCTGCATTCGTTAGGAAGGGAATTTATTTCGTATTTGTATTCCGTCACTTTAAAATTAATTTCTTGCATTCGTTGTTGGCAAACCCAAAATTGGCCATTTGGCGCACAAGGCAAACGCCCGGTGGGCAGCTAGCCAAGAGTGCGCCAAACTTACCGGATCTGCCGCTCCGCCGATACGGACCATAAAAACACATTGTGCGGCTGCTCGCATACAGACGTTGGCCTCACCTGTGTCATTGGGTGGCTGCTGGCCTTTAAGTGCCAGTACCACCCCATAATTGCCAGTCTGACCCTGGTTGTTGGACTTGGGTTCATCTCCTACAGAAAGATCTTACAAGCATAACTAGTTAAATATGTCTATTTTGTGTTACTTTATACGGAATTGTTGTATATAACGATAGAACTTCCCCTTTCAATGTAGCATTTAGTCCTCTGGGTCATCAGTAACCGGCGTATTTGTACTTTGGAGCTGCATCCCTGAGAGTGAACGCCGCCGTAGATTATCCCTCCCTTCAGTAGCTGAGATAATGCAGACAAATTCCCTAATCCCGGTCTATCTGTACGCAAGAGAAATAAGTCCTGCGCGAGCTTTCTAACCCGTCGCGCTGCAGCAGAGGAAACCTTTGCTTGTTTCACTCTTTTAATGAAGGATTCATGTTTACTTTGCATTACAGCTCCATGGAACAATGAGAGTCATTCTGGAGCCGCTGATAGGAGATTTACCGATCGTCGGAGCCATGTCTATATTTTTCCTTAAGAAGCCGGTAAGTGTAAAATAAATCTCATTAATGCCGGGAGAACGATCCACCTTTGGGAGAAGCTGCAGCTCCATAGCCATCTCCGCTGGATTTACAGGGGACACCCGGCTCTCGTAAGCATTATAGTGCAAATGCTGGCTGGAAGTGTCCCTTTAATGTGAAAAGGCGAGGTTTATTTTATATAATTGATTTGTAAATCCGTTAACCTGCAGTCTTTAACTACAACAGCAGAAATAAAATCACCTTTAGGAGACGTTGCCGTCCACTATCCCCTCTATGGACTCGTTTTTCAGCCACTTTTGGCTACCGGGGCCATTACAAACAAACATACGCGACGCATCAACTGGATCCTGCGTGCCAAAAGCAACAGCAAACAATTTGCACCATCATTTGGGGCCAATCTTCTTAGAGGAGCAGACATTCGAAATAAAGCATGCCTTACAAACCACAGAAAAGAGACAAAAGGGTCTACCAAGTAAATGACATCAGGAGAGGGCAAATACTTGCCATTTATCCTAATCCCTTTTAGCTGGGTGAAACGTCTAACTTGTAAAGGCTGAAAAAACTGCCTAAGGTCAAAAAAAGCAATTTCCAAAAAACGCCAGCAAAAACTCCATAAAAAACGCCAAAACGCGGGAAAATGCAGTGGCAGTTTTCTTGGCTTTTTTCCTGGCGTTTTTCATCAAGAAAAAAACGCAGGACAAAAACCCAAGTGGAAACCTAGCCTTAATCAGATTTTATTATCTGAATGCCCTCCAGACACTGGGTGGTCGTTCCGCTTACTGCTGGTGATAGCAGCGGGGATGGAGCTTTATACAGATTGGAAAGAAGCCTCTGCTTATCGTATGGAAAATGAGATACTTTATCTGCGCAGGAAACATCATATGAAAAAATAAAATGTAAGATTCCTGGATTTAACCATTGCCGTACTAATCACTGAATTAGGCTCTGTTGCTAAGCCGTACGTGTTGCAATCTTTGAATCGATCCGTTCTCCTGAAGACAAGTTACTGGGATACGCTGGGGGGCAGATAAAAATACAGATTGGGGGAAATACACTGGTCCCATTCTGGTACGATATTCAAGATAATTATTCTCCACCGTAGGGCCGGATCAACAGATGTTATGTTTTTCTTGTTGATCCATACATAAGCTTGACGTTCAGCTACGCTGCTCTTGTGGTGGAATCAGTGTTTTCTAGATAATATGAGAGCCATATAATCATTGCTTCCAACCCTTTTTGATTATTATTATTTTTTTTACTTTTTGTACTTCTTTGCATTGCTCTTTATGAGAGATAAACACGGCTAGAGATCCTCTTCTGGTGTTTGCAGACCCCAGGTTTTTCCTAACTAGACGCAAACCATGTCATGATTTCATCACTCCTTTTTAGGCATTTATTTTTAAAAAATGTTTTTTTCCCCCCAATTTATTTAAAGAGGTGAGGAATTTGTCTCTCCCTATTTCTCACGCTGATCTCTCTGCTGATCACACCGTGATGGCGATGCCAGGCTCTGCATGATCAGAGGCAATGAGATACGCCGAGAGACCACTGTAGGCTCTTCCTACATTGAGGTATCTCTATTGGGGTGTCACTGAGGACACCAACAGAGGGGGGGTGCTGAACGGATCAGACGTTTAAATCCCCTTAAATGTCACATTGTTCTGTGCAATCTATCCTGAATCTAAGGCTAGATTAGGACCGATGGAGACCTGCCTTACATCAGGAGAAAAGGACAGACTCGATGGGCCGAATGGTTCTTATCTGCTGCCAAATTCTATGTTTCTATGTTAAATTGTGTCTGGCGATAGAGGGGAACCCAGGTTGTCGGTAGACAGCCTGATCTGTCATGTCCGCAGGTAGATCTATCTGTGTGTGCGACCTGAAGGTCATTTAATGGTACTTGCTGCTGAGTGAAGGGGTTAAATGGGAAAATACTAGAATCCTGTTCCTCTGTATGGCGTTTTAGGCCGGCTGGAACTCAGCGGGGTACGCGTGCATTATCGGCGTGATAATGAATAAAAGAGTGTGATTTGTGCTTGTAATGCCGCTGTGTCTAAACAAGAGGACATTTGGATCAAAATCAGAAGCACGTCGTTACTAATGCGGGGAAAATCCACAGGAGTCAGCCGGCTCCGCTCAAAGTTTCCAGTTTCATGTCATTGGCAATCGCTCAGCCCGATTTCCCGGGGGGGGGGGGATTTGGAGGGCCTCGGACGGCCATATAAGGCAATGTTGACCAATTTGTTAATTATGTAAATTCTCATCAAAGGGGGTGACTTCTTGTTTAGAGTTTCCTATGTGATGCAGCTCGCGCTGGATGCAGATCTCACGTTGTGCAGCGTTAGTCATTTGTATTTTCTCATTTTTGTCTTTGTATGGTAATGCGTTTCAGCTCTTTGGCAGACGAGAGGACGATCCGACCTCTGCTCCTTCCCGAGAGCACAGAAACTCCAGATCCCCAGTTATAATCGGTTATCTTCTAATGTTTAGAATGTTTCGTTGGTGAACGTGACATAGACCGTCGAGCGAATCGCCTCCGCCAGTTAGTTCTATTATATGTAGGGTGCTGTAATAGGTTTTTATTTTTTTTATCTAGGAAAGCAGTAAATCGTTTTTAATAATTAAAACATATGTATAGCAGTGAATCCTGTGTGTAATGAAGAATAGCACCCTGAATGTAAGAATGAGTGAATGAAACATTTCCAAACGAATCATTCCCTTTAATTCATATAATGTGCAGAACACAGGAGTGATGGGAGTGATAAAGGGCCATTGGAACACAGGAGTGATCGGGAGTGATGAAGGGCCTTGGAACGCAGGAGTGATGGGAGTGATAAAGGGCCATTGAACACAGGAGTGATGGGAGTGATAAGGGGCCTCTGTACGCCTATGAAGATATTCCACTGAGAATCAGTTGTTTCCAGCTAAAATAGTCATTTACAACATTAACCCCATCTGCGCTGTTTTTCTGATCCATTTCATGTTATTTTGACAGACTAAATTTTGCTTTACACATTAAGATTATTCCGTGATCTGCCGGCAGAGGGAACGGCCGCTCCGTTACATACTCGTGGTTGTCGTACAATGGAAAATGCTGCTGTATCAGCTGGCAGATGGTTTGTGTGCCTTTGGGTGCATTATTGTTTATCATGTTTAGTAATAAAGAGCTGACATTTCAACTGATCAAAGTGACAATGTAGCCATAGCGGGGCACGCATCTGCAACACATAGCAATTGAGGATCACACGTTGCCTGCCTGCCTGCCGGCTCCTGTTATATGTATATTGTTAGTATTCTCGCAGCGAATGGCTTTTAGGTTTTTTTATTTGATTACTATTTCTTCTGTGTAACTGATCTATTTATTTTATTTTAGCTCCTCGAGATCAACTGGACGGGACTTACAAACCTCCTGGATATTCCTGGTTTGAAGTAAGCAAGAACAGAACTTTTTAGTTCCTTAATGCGGCTATACGTTTATTCTTGTGTGTTAAGGAATCGCATTCTTGTTTGCTATATACTATGATGAAAGGGGTCTATATGTTAAGCAGGGTCCCCCGGTTATAGAGAAGGTTAAGAGAAACACTTGCACCACAATGAATGTTGGGGTCTATGACTGTCAGTAGGCTTTCTCCTAAGTGTGTGTGTGTGTGTGTGCGTATGAATGCCATGAGAGCAGCCATCTTAACTTCCCATTTGTAGATCTTTATGATAATTGGTCTGTAAATGGCAACTTCTTGGAGCCCTCGCTCTTCAGGGGAGTGGCTTAATGAGGCTTGGGGGTTGCCATGGGCTCGTCATGTGTGTGGGCGGAACTCGGCCCAAACACGCCTGGCAAATCCCAGCTTCTTCCCATATATGGTTATATAAGTTGCTTATTGTTGTTGAGCTGTAAAGGTAGGGAGAGATGAAAGGAGAGAACTTCAGGACAGGAAGTTGGATGATGCTATTTTTCTTTATTATTTTTTTTAGACAAGTCTCATGTTCACCAAAGAAAACAAGTTTCTTGTGTTTAAACTAAACTTCTCCGAAACGGTTATAGTGAATGAAACAGAGTTTGAAAAAACAATCTCACCACCCCGTTAAATAAAACAAGGAACACAAGGGAACTGAATCCCGGAGCAATCAGTAACCAAGGAAAAGGGATTCTAAAACTTAAGTAAAAATACTAAAATGGTGAGGAAAATATCAGATTTCCTTAATAGGGATGTCCTTATTTGGAAAAGAACTAAATGCTACCGTGAAAGCTATTAATAGGCTCCTTTGGCCAAATTATAATGGCTCCCCAATATTGTCTGTAGAGTCCGCACTCCCTAGAGAACTAAACCTACCCTGTCTAGTGGATACAAATAACAAAAAGCCTGATGCGCGATTCACCAACAAGAAACTTGGCTTTGTTGGCCGTAACGAACCACGACAGTGAATGAAAAGATTACAAGCTATAGGTGGATTCAGCAAATCAATCGACACCTTTTAATGCCATTATCCTCGATCTCCAATCTTGAGTCTGGGTGTTAAATAAAAAAATATATACAAAATCATGAAGACCGTGCTCTAGCACTTTATTAATAAAATCGGGTTTTTATGGTGATTCGGCTCCAGGCACTTATGTTTCTCCATGCAGTCTGATGTGACCTTGTTAGTTTACCCTCTCAGAGATAAGATGAAAAGGAGACTTTTAACCTTTGGATTTGTCAGGTAATTTGCAGACCCCGGGCAGCCAACTGATAGACTGATAAACATACGTGTATGAACATGAGATGTAAGCAGACCGCACCTAGGTTTTGCTCTCTCACGGTAAAGTACTGGTGGCTGAAAGGCAGGTCCTTACACGCACTCATTACAGAATAAACCTGGTATTTATATATTTCATAGAAATAAAACTATCATGCAGTGAAAACAATACTTGCTCTATAATAAGGGTGACATTTAATGTATACCCCTCAGCACTGGAATGATCCTTTAATGCCAGTGGAGAGCTGCAGTTTTAAATCTTACATGTGTGTCAAGCAGGTGGCTGCGCATTGCATTAATTTAATACTAGCATATATGATTTGATGGGGTAAGATGAACTGACCAGCTACAAAGATGTCCCAAATAGGACATGGGAGCAGAATGACCAGATTTTTTTTATTATTAGTAAACAGTTTTCAAAAAGCAATACTTATTGCCCTATAACTTGTAAAAAAAAAATATATGTATACTTAAAAACATTGGTTATTTCTAAGCTCAGGACAAATATTAGAATCTATTAAGCAGGTTTTTTCATTAGCTTTTGCAGATGAGTAAAGCATTTTCAAATAAAAGTCAATTTTTCACCATATTAATTTTTTTATATTGAATTAGACAATGTGAGCAAAATAATGGTATCTAAAGAAAGCCCTTCTCATAGTACTGTGTGGGTACACTAAAACAACCTTGGTCACAAAGGGTACAAAATTTTTAAACACAGCTCTGTCCTTAAGAGGTTAATAGAATATCTTCATAGACTACATATGCCACTATCACTCCCATCACTCCTGTGT
>VKOC01000006.1:2762544-2796251 GCA_009364415.1 Spea multiplicata
ATGGAGTTAGTGGACAGCATACCCAACAGGTATGGAGCTAGTGGACAGCATAACCAACAGGTATGGAGCTAGTGGACAGTATATCCAACAGGTATGCTCCTTCCCTTTTGCTGACACTAGCACCCTAACTGTTTTCATTGTTGGATGGAATACTGCCCCGAAGAAAGACTTGTTGCCATAAAGAAAGGAATTCTACCTGAAATGTTACCCTCCCCTTAAGTTCCAGGGAGCGGATAAAGCTTAAAACCACTTTCTCCCGCCCAGAGACTGAAATGGGGCACATCCTTCAAGTTTTCAGGTATACTCAGTCCTGAAGTCAATGGCCAGAAGCATGTGCTCCTTACTGCTCAGGTTCATCTGCTCTACCCGTGATATCACAAGGCCACCGTTTGGTATGTATCTACGAAGAACGAATTCTGAAAACACTACTCAGATGTGAAAAACACATGACTTCCCCTTTAATCATTAATGAGTGCAGTAAACATGCTCTCTTAGCAGGTTAGTTAATATATAAAACATGTTCTGTGTTTCTTTCTATTAGCTTTTAGCGACTTTAAAGCTGCTGTTCCACCTGCTCTGTTAAATGTAACACTTTATTAACTATAGTGTTCAAAACATCTTTGCTAGGTGCTGTTGATCTTTCCTAGACATAACTGTTTAATCACGTAAACATATTTTTTCTGTGAATAGTTAACTGCTATGTGACATAAAATCAGGCCCTCATAGGTTGTTGTCCAGGAGACTGAAAAGCTTCTTTAAGGTTTTTGTGTTTAGAACTGCACCTTTAACAAGAACACATATAACAATGCAGCAAAACAACGCTGTTATTCACACGTCCCAAGTTAAAGAGGAAAGCAGATAACCCCCGTCACAAAAATTCTAAATGGATGGTTAACCAAATTAGATTTAGAGCTTACAACAAAATCGTATACTCAGACAGCAATATAAATAATTTGCTTCTAGTTGTCTCTGGCGTACAGCACTGGGAGACCTATCAGACACGTCTAACACTGAGAGACAATGGTTTATATGAATTCAAATCATACAAACCAAATCCAAGCTACCCATAGTATGACTGTTTTTTGTTACTAATAGCGGATAAGTCTGAAGTAATTTGAAATACTGCAGTTCTGTACAACAGGCTTACTCTACACACCCTAAAATAATAGTAGAAAATGAATTGGATGGGTAAATAAGTTGAGGAATGCATGATCCAGAGTTCCTGGTCCATCATTGTGGTACACTGGGTATGCAACCCTGTTGGCTGCCATATTGAAAATCTATTGCTTGCACCAGAATTCCTCTTAAACCATGACCAAAGAGAATTTCTCAGCTTCAGTCGGTTGTCCCAAGTTGATTTCAAGTTGATTTGATTGGGCGCCCACCTTCTTAAACTCGATAGAATAAAGTCAAGGATGAATGGAGCAGAACATGACTCCATTGAGTTTCTCTAGACTTCAAAGGTGGACCTCAAAAGCATACCCCAATGTTAAGGGCTTAGTTTGTGATTAATGAATCATGTGAAAAAGTGACATGGTCATTGAATGAAACCTTAAACACATATAGAAATGAATCTTTAATTGTGTAGGTAATGATTTAGTATCTCATCATCCAACTCCAACGCACATGATGATATCTCCAGTCCAAAACACTAACATTGGCACAGGCTGCATATCTCCCAAGTATCTGATTGTTTTTTTTTTGGGTGGACAGCATTTCTTTGAGACTTTAAACAGTCTGTCCTTCTTTCCCTCCCCAATGTCCCTCTTTTTTTAAGAGCTCAGAACATTTTACTGGGTAAAAGTGTATCAAAGTGATGCCCTGACTACACCACAACCCTACAAATTCTCAATTATCTGTATATAAGCAGCAGAAAATTTGATACATAGACAGATACGAACAGATCATAGAGCCTCATTAAATGTGTTTTGTTAACGTTCTGTCCCCGTGGCCATCACTCGTAGAAGAAGTGCCCCTTCTTGGCCATTTGGAATGCCGGGAGGATTGAGCCTGCCTATTCCCGATCATTTGTTTGGCTGTTTAATTCCCCAGAAGAATAACAAGTCGCTTATGTATTTATTTTAGAGCTCGCTAGAGGGAGACATTGGTCACAGATGCACCATTCTTCATATTGCTTTGCTGAATTTCAAAGAGCCTCAGAGTGTTCTGTGAGCAGAAAGGCTATTTGAATAATTACTGGCTTCATAAGGAGCCGAATGCTGGTAATAAAAGAGGGAACGAACCCCCAGTGAATGCGCACAGTACGTCTCAAGCCGAGATCTATAGAAGGGTTCATCGGAAAGGCAAACACACAGGGGCCCTCTTTTCCGTAACAGATCCACCGCTTACAAACTACCAGTCTTTCTACTCCTGCCCTCTAGACTCGGTGGAGCAGGATTTTCATGTCTAGCGTTAAGCAGATAATTAGAAAACATCATTTAATGTAATCGTTCAACACAAGTTCAAGGGACAACGAGAGCTTATATTTGACCTATATTTGCCTTTGACTTTGTAAATTAGGGGAATGTGAATATTTACAGATTTTTTCTTAACTGTTGAAAACGTCAAAATTACAGTTTTTAGATTAGTACATTTTTTTCTATTTTAACTGGGTAGTGTGTTCTTGATAAAAAGTCAACAATTGCTTATCTAAACTGCTGATTTAAATAGTGGATGACGTGTTGCGCGGTTATACAACTCCTTACAAAGATTATTACTTTCATTCAGAGCCGGCCTTAGTCGTTGTGGCGCCCTGTGCGGACTACTCCTCTGGCGCCCCCCCTCACTACCCCCCCTTCCCTTCAAACTACCCCCCTCTTCCCTTCAAACTACCCCCCCTCTTGCCCTTCAAAACTACCCCCCCTCTGCCCTTCAAACTACCCCCCCCACACACACTTACCTTGTTGCCGGAGTCCTGCGGTGGGAGTGGGAGGCATCCATCTTCTCGCTCTGCCGCGGTGCCAGCATTTCATGTTGAGCACCGGAATAATCCGGCGCTCAACATGAGATGCCGGCACTGCGAAGGAGTCACGGAGAGTGAGGGGCATCGAGCGGTTGCTGAGAACTTCACGAGATACCGCTCGGCGCCCCTGCCTGGGACTTAGATTAAAGCATCTGGGGTTTTTTTGGGTTTTTTTAAACTTTATTTATCATGAATGATGTTAAATAAAGTTTTTTTTAAAAAAACGATGTTTTCATTTAAGTCCTTAGCAGGCGCCCCTGCTACCATGGCGCCCTGTGCAGCCGCACAGGTCGCACACCCCTAAGGCCGGCCCTGCTTTCATTAAAAAAAAAAAAAGGTAAATGGGCTACAGGATTTTGATTTGCAATTTTCTAGGCACAAAACAGAGATATCACTACGAAATGCTTCCAAATATTAATAAGTACTAGTAAAAGGGGTCAAAAGTAATTGGGAAACATGCCTTGGGAACCATGGGCAGTCCTGCTGACGCAGTAGGCGGTCCCGCTGCGTTGGGGGCTAGGAATAAAGCGATTGTGCAGGGGAGGTGGGTTGGTCAGTGGGGTGTGCCACAACACCCTTCCCACGGCCCAAAGTTTCCCCTTGGTGACCCGGAGAAGCGATGCTTCACCTAGAGTCTCCAGATGAAACCTGGAGAGTCCCCAGATAGGGTCGCTACATACAATCTGCATGATGGGCCATTAACGGGTTAATTATTTAAGAGTCTCAAATTTTTATAGTTTCTTTTGGATATCTTCCCAACAACAAAGTTATCATTAAAAACATACAACTTACTAACCATCACACAATAATATACTCCTGCTTTTCCCTAAAACATATTTCCTTGCTTTCCTAAGTTTGATAACTCATATACCTATAGTTTCCCCTGACATTTGTCTTCTGCAATTAATAATTCTATTCCCAAATATTAAACATACTAATCACTCAAGCCGTGCACTGGTTTTTTTAGTGATTATGATAAATAGCTATTAACACAATGGTGCACTGTAGCCATGGTTAGGACACCCTATTAAATTGGTATTAATGACAGCTCTTTTAAGGTTTCTGCTGATTTTCATAATTCCAGAAGAATAAAACAGAACTCAAGTTGCATCTATCTATCTAACTGTATGTATGTGTGTGTGTGTATGTGTGTGTATGTGTGTGTAAATGTTCCATTGATTTGTTCTAAGAATGTACCGTATATTTTCATAATCTTGTGAGTTTGTTTCGAGCAGACAGAGGGAAGCAATTTTCCTCTGCCCCCAGACTTCCCGTGGTTTTTTATGAAAGTCACTTGCTTAAAATGGCCTTTGGAGTCCAAATGGAAAGATGTTTGCTTCCCCCGGATGGCTGAAAAACTACATGTGTAATTTAGTATTTCTTCCACCTACTCCACTGAATGTAGCACTTTTTGACTAAGAAAGATTTGAAACATAATTCCTAGTGATGCAGAATGTCAAATCTCTACATAGAAATTATTCTAATTGTCATGTGAAATTTTGTCTTATTCAGAATTTTGTTGGGAAAACATAACTGTCATGTGACACCAGAGCTGTCACTGGTAGGTTGTTTTTATGGGATGAAACCACCAGAGGAAAGAAAAAACACAAAGATCTGCTAAAATGTATGTCTTATAATATTAACAAACCTTAACCCTTTTGTGACGGAAGAAGTACCAGGTACGTCACGAGAAAATGTCCCTAGAGGACCAGTGACATATCTGGTACATCATGGGTAAAAAATGTGCTGCTGCTGCTGCTGCTGAAATCCCTGACACAGAATGTTTTTTTTTTGCTCACCTAACACTTTCTACAATGAATTTGGCATTTTGGGGTATATAAATATATTATTTATTGATTTATATAGTGCTATTATATTCATCACCTCTACACAATATACAGTATCTTCATTCATGACTGGTTATTTAATTTGAATTTTAACACAGAAGTGAATTTAGAAAGCTTTGCATTTTTTAAAACAATTTTCACAATGGGATTAATTACACCTACTTCAGAATTTACCGCTACGACTTTAACAGTCTCCTATTATTCTAAAAATTCAGATATAATTAAAGCAATTTTAAGGCTGCTGGACAGCTTTCTTTAATACTACGAAGGCCTAATTCGATTAAACTAATTACATGTCTAAAACATGGGATCAGCTTTTGCAGCAGTCATGAAGCATTCTTCCCAACTCCCATTGGGGGGTGGTGGGTGCATGGTGCATGACAGTAATCTGTCGGGGGGGGGCATGACAGCAATCTGTCGGTATACAGAACAGAAACGTATAGATTCCCAAGTTTCTTTCTAATAAATTACAGAACAATTCTCGTTACACTAAGAGACGAAGACGTAAGCACATAGTTCAGCATCGGTTAATATGTGTTAATGTAAATAAGAGATGTGCTACGTAACTACAATAACATTTATTAATTTTACATTATACATGGCCGGACCAACCCTCCAAGTTGGGAGGGACCTGTCCGTGTTGGCCCTTCCAAATGAATACTTGAGTGGGTTGGAACCACGACTCTCCTACAAACTCTCCTGACAACTCTACCTTTGGTGAACAGACTCCAGTCTACCATTTCCAAAGGTGTTAGTGGTCAGAGAGATAGTCAGGAGTAGGTCCTGCCACACGTTCCAAAAGGGAATATCTTATATAACAGGTTATTTAGAAAACATTTTCCATTACAGGCTATTTCTAAATAATGCATTCCTCCCTCTTTTTCTTCTGGATCAACAGAAAAGCTGAATTTGATGGACTTTTGTCTTATTTAAAATTAAATTACTTTGTTACGATTCCATAAAAACATAGTTAAGAGGTATTCGTCCTCCTATCTGCATCATCACTCCTATTATGTTTTTTTTCTATAAATGTTCCTTAATAAAGAACATTAATGGAAATCCCTAGTTTTCCTCTTTGTTGCTAATTGCTCAATCATTATTGGCAATTTGTATCAATTACTTGGATAGAAGTTCTGAGATTGGTGAGGAGGAGGCATTCATTATGTAAGTGGGATAGCATTCTACTATTTTTCATGTGTGTTTTTTTTTGTTATTCAGTTAATATATGGTCAATATTTCTTTATTAACAGGTAGAATTCTGGGGCATTGATGGTTTGTATTTTATAAACCATATTACCAGCCAATATAGTTTGAGTTAGCGTTGTACTAAATCCATGTGTTTCACAGGGCCGGAATGGGGATAATAAGGCACCTAATGGTGTAGATGAGGGTTATGGCTGGATACGACAGGTCGCACATTATGGTTTTATGGACTTGTAGCACATGGCCATGCATATCCAGCCACACACTACAGCACCTGGTCTGACGCGGGTGCGTATGGAGCGGTGGGCAGCAGCCCTCTGGGAATTACCTGTCGTGCCGGTTGGCCAGTCCAGACTGGTGTCACTTTAACAAAAATGGTATTTCAAAGTAGGCCTCAAAAAGGTTTACTAAAGGCTGAGAATCAATGTAACTCAAAAACAGCTGGTGATCCTCTTGACTGCTCGTTTCTATTTTTTGGCCAAACTCTTGCATCCCCGGGAGTTCAGACTCAGGGGACCATCTCTGCAACTTGGTCTGAACGAAGCTGACATAAAAAAAACAAACATTTTTTTTTTAATGAAATTATCAATAGATTGGCTTTGTGATACACGATTCTCATACGACGCGCAGGTGCACATGCTTGTAAAAGCTGCTTTGTTTGAAAACTATGACAACCATGAACAAGATTTTATTATTCCCTGGCTGGCATTCACCGTTCCCAAATGTTATTCTCCATTTTATAAAGGTTATTCTGCGTATTTTAGCAACTCACAAACAATATTCCTTTAACAACTTCTGAGTGTAGGAGGACTTGTTTGGCTAAATGTCCTCATTACAGAGATTTACTGGGAACATATTTAGAGTTTTGTAAATCTGGGCTGTGCTCTCCACACAGTATTAAGCAGAATTTGAGCCTCTTCTTCATCTAACTTTAGGGTTAGACATTTATTTAAGTAAGAGGATGACATGCGCTAGACAAATATATCGGACAATGTATAGTTCAAAGCTTTATTTTTTTTCTCTGTTGGTGTCTCCTGGAAGCCAAGCATCCGGGATGAAGGAAAATAGGCATATGCATATGGGGAGCCCGATGAGTCCCATTTGTAAGGGGGAGAAAATGGTATTTTAAAGGCGACACTCCGCTAGTATACGCATTAAAGTGTATATGGCAGCTGGACTGTCCCTTTAAGAGAACAACAAAGCAAGAACTGCAAAGCCAACAGTGCCTCCAAAAAAAAGTGAATTCACACATATATATAAATTGTTTCAGAAATTGTAAGAGGATGGTGAGGGCAGGTACCGACGTGCAAAACCATAGCCCATCTCATATACTTTTGGATTTTGTGAATGCAATGTATGCCAGTTTTGTGTTTGAGGGCTTGATTGTCTAAATTTGCCATTAGCAAAATTAATTAATAGGTCTGCTCTGGCACGAGTGCAAATGCGGTTGAGTGAGATGGATTAATTTGGAAAGAAGATTAAAAAAAAAAACAGTCTGTAAGCTGGTCAGAGGCAGCTAGGGTCACCTTGATGCCTAGGAAATGAAAAACAAAGCTTCACGGCGGTATCAATATTCTTCATTGTATGATAATAAACTGCCTTGAATCTAATTTACCAAGTGCTTCACATTTCGCATAGATGGAGGTACAGTTTCTTTGGAGATACATATCGTAGGACAACAGTACAACAATAACCCTAGCAGGGGTTGGACTATAAGTTCCAAGGGGTAATTCCCGATGGTCATGTCTAGAAGCTTTCTAAATGAGCCGAGTCTCTCTGAATTACATATCAGCTCTTTAATAGGCAATTACAAATATTCCATCTAATGATCAGCCATTGGTGGCATTCAAATGGTTACAATAATGGTCATTGCATTCCATCCTCCAATGACCACGCAGAACTGTATGTTGTCCTCAGAATTGGGGCTTATTCAAATTGATGAAAGATGTAATGCATCCTCCAACCACTGGGGGTTGTTGTTGCAAAGAAGTATATATACACACTCCTGCGCGGCCATTTTATCATCCACTGCCATCGGGCAAGGAGAATATTATGTTTATTTATTCTTTTCAAATTCAGGTTTTTTTTTCCTGCAGTGGGCATCTTAATTTTTTACGTTATTTTTTGGTTGGCCACCCTCCCTGGCCTGAAGACGGGGTTTTGATGATTTTTTTTGCTGGGATAATAGTCTAATGATCTACTTAGGGAATAGTCAAAAAGTTTGCTAATCAAACCAATATCTTGACTTTTTAAAATCCAGCATTCTACACAGTAATATGGGTTGGCATCAACAACGTCCTTAATTTGAAGGCCTGAGGGCTACCATTGTTGTCAGTCATGTGATATTCTAGGTGACTTTCCCTGCTCAATCACCACACTGGGATGATTCTTTATGGCAATGATAATGAAGTCTGTTCCTACACAGAGCGTCATTGGTCAGAGTGTCTAGCTGGGTGACTAAGACTGAGCCATTCTATTGTTTATTACAGGCATTATGATAAGGAGTCACGGTGTTTGTCTAGTAGATTGGGTTAAAACAGCAGAGGGTGAACAAATGGCTTATATGCAGATGCCTGAAAACATTATATTATGCAAAAAACTGGAATTGTTTTCAAAAGAAAACGGCCTAATATTTTTGAAAAGTTAATTTTAATTCTGCACAAACAGATCTTAATTTAAGCTTTCCTTATCAACATTTTAATATTAGCAGCAATCTCCTGTGCCTTTAATATCTGAATACAAGATTACAGGAATTTCAAGGGATTAACTGTGCCTTTGAATATTCAAAAATCAACACAAGGTAGGAATAAATGAAAAAAAAAAGATGGTTTCATTTGGCGCTAAACTTTTTTTCATCTATGTTGGAGGGATGTAATAGTGTGTAAAACAGCTAAATTCTTCTCTTCATTTAACCCATTACTTTCCCCCCCCAAACATCTCGGAGCCATGAATGTTTGCTGGGTATTATCATTATTTATTGTTTTTTTTTTATTGTATCATCATATTCCTCAGCACTATACAATGGGTATTAGTGGATCACAAAGTTCTACAGCCAAAAAAACTCATTGCATACCAGGGAACACTCCACTACCCACCCATCTGCCCCTACCCCAAAGAATTTGGGACTATCCCTGCCCACAACATGCCCGGACCCAGCCCCCTACATCATCATTCCCCCCCCCCCTCTGAGGTGTACAGAAAAGGTTTGAGGTTTTTATAGCAGGCAAAACATAGACTTAACAGCTCTTATATACTGACAAATTCCAGTTTTTGCTCCAATCTCAGGGTTAAAGGTCAAATTTCAGTGTCACACAGTCATACTATTCATTGATACGATGATATCTAAGGCTCCAGTGCCTTTGCTACCAGCATGTTATGGTTGATATCCCTGCTTGAATGCAGGTGACTCAATTAAGTGTATCCTTAAATAATGACGAGTCAAAGTTTTCCGTGAGGACCGGTACAAGAGCCATTAGGTTGACACATTTGTTGAGTCACTACATGGAATCCTCACTATGAGCTATTAAGGGGTCAATTTTTCTCATGGTCTCAGGGTCAGTTCATTTAGAACGTTTTCAGCTAGGTCCACATCCTTGTAAAACAAAGATGCCCCTTTTTAAATATTTAAAATGTTGAGAGGCATATCTATCTATGTAACTATTTACCGTTTTTGGCGAGTCACTTCCAGCTCTATTGACACCTACGTTGGGGTCAAGAAAGTTGTAGTTAACCAAAAGTACACTTTTCTGATATAGATACACGTGAACTGGAAGGCTTGTACAGCTGGAAGAGCAGAGTTAAATTTATATCAAAATTCTGGAGTAGTAAGATCTGCATCCATCTTTTGCAGACATTCTTAATTAAAAACTGCATGTAAATCAAACTCCAAATCACATCTGAATATTATCTACTGATTAAATAACATCACATGGCCCTCTTTTTAACTCAACAACATTCATTACCATAAAGCGAGCCCAGATTTAAACTGACATACCAGTAAATACTCAGTGTAGTAATAATTTCTTATGACTGATTTTTATGAACTTTAAACGTGGCAGTGAAAGGCCATTTAGGAGATGAAAGTATACTTGCATGAAATAAATGGTGACGTGAAACAGTTGTGAATGGCTGCCCCGCGTAAATAGATGCACAGATTCTAACCGAGTCGGGATAGCCTCGAAAACCCTACCCTGGTCGGTTGCCCGATATCCCACAAAGTTTAACTACTCGACATGAGCACCACCGGTTTTGGAGAGAAACAGACACTCAGCATGGATATTGTTGGCTGAACTGCTATGTTACAAGGGCGGAATGGACACAAGAAGATATGATGTAATGCAATATGGCGGGTTTATAAAATGACACAACTGTTCTTGAATGTGATGTCACTGCCAAGTAATTTCCCAGTGGAGCTTGGAATTTGTCTGTAACTTACATAGTACATAGTTAGAACATAAGTTTGGGAAAAAACATAAGTCCTTCAAGTTCAACCCTTCTACCTAACCTTCCTACTCTTGATCCAAAAGAAGGCAAAACAAACCCTGCCTTATTAAGCGACTTCGCATTCTGCCATCGGGGGGGAAAAATTCCTTCTGGACTCCAAAAGGCAATCGGACTTCTTGGATCAAGAAGCTCTAAAGTATTAATGTTATTCTATTTATAACCCTGTACTCAACTCGGAAAATCTAAGGGAGCAGAAAGCCGTAGGGTAAAGGGCCGTGCAAGCGACCAATAGGCTCACTCGCACGGCCCCTTACCACTAGTTGCTATGCAGAAAAAAAACAAAAAAACTGGGACCCTGCTGCAACAGTTAAAAGTCCGTGCCAGCGACCAACAAAGTCACTGGTACGGACATTTAACTTAGCATAACAATTTATTATAACTTCGGGCAGAATGCTGCCCTCTATTGGTAAGATATATTGAGTAGCATTATAAGTTATTATGCTACTCAATGTGTAACCAACAGAGGGCAGCATTCTGTCCGAAGATATATTAGCCATACATGGCAGTGTGCTCATTTTCATTTATTAATTATTTAAATAAAATATATTCCCATGATCCGCTGGTCTCCCCGCTGCAACAGTTAAATGTCCGCACTCGCAGACATTAATTCTGTCTAACTTGCAAACTCTTTTTTTCTATTTATTTTGGGTTTTTTTGGTATTAAACCATTACACGAAAGGATCATGGGAATATATTTTATTTGAATAAATGCAAATGAGCACACTACCACATATGGCTAATATATCATTGAACAGAATGCTGCCCTCTGTTGGTTTTACATTAAGTAGCATAATAACTGGATTTCAAGCATATGGAACAATGCTACTCAATGTATAACCAATAGAGGGCAGCATTCTGTCCGAACATATATTTGCCATATGTGGCCATGTGCTCATTTGCATTTATTCAAATAAAATATATTCCCATGATCCTTTCGTGTAACGGTTTAATACAAAAATACCCCAACATAAATAGAAAAAAGCTTGCAAGTTCGACAGAATTAATGTCTGCGAGTGCGGACATTTAACTGTTGCAGCGGGGAGACCAGCGGATCATGGGAATATATTTTATTTAAATAATTCATAAATGAAAATGAACACACAGCCACATATGGCTAATATATCTTCGGACAGAATGCTGCCCTCTGTTGGTTTTACATTGAGTAGCATAATATTCTGCCCGAGAAAATATTAGCTATATAAGGTAGTGTGCTCATTGGTCGCCAGCAGGAGGCCCCCTGCTGGCGACCAATAGAGTTGCTCATACGGACGCCAGAGCTGCTGGGGTACGCGTTAACCCCGTATTGACCCCTTAACCGGAAAAACGAAGAAAAAACAAACACGAAGAATGTCCACGAATATTTGCCCGAAGAGAAGACAGGAACGGGCAACTATTCGCGGAATACGATGATTTTTTTTTGCCGAAAACGAGCACGAAGATGAAGACGAAGAGCCCCCTGGTGCCCAAGTCTAGTGGAAACTCTATAAAAATGAAAACAATCCATGGACCAGAAGTGTTGGGTAACAATTGGAAACCGTCTTTAAAGTCCATCACAACTTTCAGGATAAGTTAAGTCCTTCATTAAAATGATCTATATGGCACGTACAGGTTGCTTACTGGCTTCTGTAAACGGTATAACACAGATCTATTAACCCCTTAAGGACAATGGGCGGTCCCTAAACCCATTGAATACAATGCATTTTGAGCCCGTACATGCATGGGCTTTGTCATTAAGGGGTTAAGCAGGGCCATAGCTTCCATGGGGCAATAGAAACAGCTGCAAGCAAGATAAGTGGTGTGCTTGAGCCACCAAGCGACAACGTTGTCCCTGAAACGGAATGTGACATCAGTGCCGATCCTGCCCCGGGCACAAAGAGCCCTAGTTATAGTCGCTTCAAACTGAATAATCCTCATTGTGTCATTAAAAGCACAGGGAACTCGTGCATAGTTCTCATTTTCTAATAAATTGCTAAAAGTATTGCTACCTGCTACATCCCTTATTGTTGCCATTTCTTATTCTATTATTTTTTTTATAGACCTCATAACCATTCAATGTAAATGCTGCAATAAAAATTACAAGACGGACCGATATTTGTAACATCCACTTTGGAATCTAATATTTTGTTGGATCAGTTGCCTTTGCTCATATATTATCCCGTTCAGCGCTACGTGCAGGATGTTCCCTGTAAAACGCATTTGCTTCGCTGTTCTTTAAATTAATAGTCACTCTTCCAAGACAATACTTAGTAGATTTATTTGGGAAATTGAACTTCAAAACATATTGCAAGTTAACGATTTCACACCAGGCTGGATAGCCAAGGTTCACCCAATCCAAAACAAATACCAGGGGCCGATTTATCAATGTCAAAGCAAATACCGCGCATTGCTTACAATGCAATTCTTTATGGTTTGGAAAATACAACACCAACTTTTTCCTTAAAGTGAATGGTCCAAATGGATTCACCCCCCCCTACGTACAGGAAACATTCTAAAAGGAGATGAATCCAAGAAAACGTTGAATTCTGGATCTCTTATGTTGATAAATACGGAATGTAAGAAAAAAAGATCTTTCATGTTTTATAAAAGCAGATTGTTAGGTTCTGAAGCAGGTGGCATTGACACAGAACAGTAAGGACCATTTTTCACCATAATGTACTCTCCGACATTTTGCAAACTAATCATAAAGCTGGAAGTGGAACAATACTTTGTTTAGATTAGTTTTCTTCTTGTGTAAGATAAATGAGAAACAAATGTGGAGTTCTTACTTTTGGCAATAACCCTGTTCATTTATTTAGTGAAAACCCATCTAGAGCCCTTATATTGTATAGAAAATTTAGGATTTGCAACTAGTTTGCTGTCAATAATGTGGCAGATTTCTTTTTTTTTTCCTGAACAACGTAGTTTCAGCTACTTTATATTTACCAGGAATTCACACTTTTGTGCTTGGGTTCACATTTTAAGAAGAACCATCTTCTCTCCAAACCGCTCATGCCTTGTTGGGGACTATGTAGGCAATATCCCTTGTCTCTTCTTTCTATTGAGAATGAAGTAAAGTTAGGATATTCCAGTATAATATATGCCATATGGATATGCGCAGGTGAATGCTACATTGTATGCCCAAGTATGGAGCTTCAATTTGCCCAGTTTGCTGGGATGGCCAGTCCAGGCCTGATGTCTACCTATAAGCATCTCCAGAGGTCTTTAATGAAACCCATAGACTTTGACTCTAAGGTTGATAATAGAAAATTGACCTACCGTTCTACCATTTGCTAAAATTTTAGGAAGCAGGAGTTCCACACAAAATGTTTCTAGCTGGGAACATTGGGCAAATACTGGAGGACCTGTGGTCAACAGCGAGTCACAACTACCTGCTGTACTATTTGGCTGAAAGATTGTGGTTTATTGGACGAGGCAACTCGTTACTCCAGTGCTGTCTAGAACCATATTTTGACATCTGATACTCATATAATACGTCTACATGTGATGGACGTGGCTTGCCTACTACAGAAGATTCCAAGTGAGACTATTGATAACCAGTCTGGGTGCACCTCAAAGGCAATTATAAGGGCACTGCATCAACCTAACAAACTGAAATATTTATTTTAGTTTGGAGAGTACTATAGTTCCTAAAAAATCACTGAAAAGTCTCATTGGGACTTGATTTAAAAATGACATGTTATTTGATGATGGCCGTCATGATAGTTTTAATAAGGATATCTTGATGACATATGCTGATTTTATTCTGTACGTTTTCTCATTTTGTTTACATTTATTTATGAGCGAAATTCCCAATACATTTTTGTTATCCTTTTAAATTAATTATGAAGTCTTCAGTTGCTGAACATCTAAAAGAAAAAGACTCTATACGCCGTATAAGATAAGAATTTACAATGTTCTAATTATTCATATCATGAGGTTTCTTTGTGAAGCACGCTACGATAACACTGCATACGATTTAACTGTCTGAACTTATGATGGCGCCGTTAATACTGAAAGTTGGGTATTTGCAAACACATGCAGTCTTGATAATTTTTAGGTCCATACCCGATATAGTTGAGAGTAGACTCAGGTCATTTGGTGAGTTTGTGAAAGCATTAAACTTTAAACTTTGCAACTTTCAGGTGAATAAAAAACTTGCATGTTCTCACCTGTAACTAGCAAAGGAAACACATACACCCCACAAAAATACACGTCCCCAGGATCCCCTATTAGCGGACTTTTGCCCTTTCTTCATCCACCATGTATGCGGTGGGGAGGTTGGTATGATATAGGTATAATATTATATGCATGCTATGCTGTTCAACAAACAGCACTCTGATCACTGTCCAAGAGAATGCACCACAATGTGCTAACATTATGTTTCTTATACAAAGGGATGTGCTTACATTTTAACTCCTGTAAGTCACATGCTTTATGAAAGGCCAATCACAGTAAGCTTCTTATTCCGCTAAAAAGTTTAAGCTGGGCCTGATTAATGCATAATTAGATCAGTGAGATTTTCTGAATGAACATCTCAGCCATCAACTATGCGTTACTATGAATGGTCAGGCAGGTGCAAACGAGATGCTCGGCCAGGATCACAACAGGGGAAGGCACACAAGTGGGAGTAGAGCTGTGTCCACAATGCCCCTCCATAGGTAGCGTCTCCATGAACCGTACCGTTGCCTATGCCAGGTGTCTTCTCAGCTCGTGTCTTTTTCTCATGGCTTGCTCTGCCATGTTTAGAAAGAAGTCCAGTGGGTTCGGTCATTTATAATACACAGTAAAAATCAGAAGGCCAAAACACAACATTTAGCGAATAAAATCCATTAGACTGCAGTAAAGTATTGTTAACCATTAGATATTCAGATGTGGTTGACCCTGTTATTCCTATACAGATTGTATTCGAAGACTATGATCGGGAGAACCGCTAAATGAAAGGGATGTATTAGTGCTAAACATAAATGCACACTTGGTCCTAAATCAAGAGGCATGCTGTTGACAATATTTCTCTATTCTTCTCGTTATCATGTAACCAAACAAAGGAACCGTCTACCTCTATGTAATGAGTGAAATATGATCCTGGCAATCCCACATATCTGCATTCCTTGGGGACTAAATTTGGCACAATTAACACAGGAACATGTTACATTTAATGGCACATAAGGACTAGTCGCCCATCTATTCTGCTGTAAAGATGTAGACCTTAATGAGTCCTTGGTCTTCTCTCAGATTCAGGAGCCATATGTCTATCCCATGCATGTTAACATTCCCTCACTGTATTAACCTCTGCCACGTCTTATAGGAGGCTCTTCCACTTATCTACCACCCTTTGTATTCAAAGACACCATTGCATTCAGCTACAAATATAGGATGGTCTAATTAACTTAAATAATACAGTAATTATCAAGCCTTGCGACTTGCAGTAAGAGTTACCTGTGGTAATCGGTTACATTTACTCCTGTTGGGTATGTGACTGTTTAGTTGAATGTTAAAGAGATCCTGCAGGGCTGCTTGCGCCGCCTGGGCCTTTGCCAGTTTCTTGCTACGTCCCGTGCCTTCGAATGTCCTCCCATCGACTCTCATTGCCATTACAAAACGCTTGATGTGTTGCTTTTCCACGGTCTCCGAAAGGCAGACGTACCTCAGACCAGGTCGCAACTGATTGAGCATCACCACTGGGTTCTCTTCGCTCTCAGCTGGAGATGCCATCTTGTGCTTGTTTTGTTTCGTACGGCCCATTAAATCCAACGTGTGACAGAATAACCTCCCGTGTCGGTATGCACCAGAAAGCAATTCATTATTGACTGGGCTATAGCCTGAGAAGTGTTCGCTGTGCGTAGACGGTTCAAACTCCTTGAACAGAGTATCTGGGAAGTCTGCCTGGTCAGATGTGAAGTCGGTCGACGGGTTGATGCAGTTTCCCATTGCAAAGTGAGCTTGACAAGCATTCGGGAACTGGACAAATGACTTTAGCGCTAGCTCTGCTGCCCTCATTTTTGCTTTCTTTTTGGTTGGTCCGGTGCCTTCAAACGTGAGACCATTTACTTCCACGGCAACGGAGAAGACAGGCGCGTGGACAGGGCCGGTCTGTGAAACTATTCTGTATTGTAAATCTGGCTTTAGTTCATGAAGTTGAACGAGGGCATTTTTTGGCGTGACTGACCAAGAAAGCTTCTTTAGTATGATTTGTAGTTTACAAAAATGTCCACCGTTCCCTTCCTCCAAAGGTCTCTTCCGTTTAATGCTGGATGGTCCTACCTTTGGTCTGTCACTTGACGATAAGCCATGACCCTCTCTGTTTCCCACGTTTCGATTTTCCTTTACCTCGGCGCTGCTTGTACCTACATGTATATAAAAACATGAAACATGTTAAAACCCAATGTGGCACCCATTGAGAAGGATTATCAGCTAGTCATTGACAGATGGTTGTAAGACATTTGGGTTGCCCTTTGATCTTTGGTGGTGTTAACCCCACTCGCTCTACCGATCCCCTCCCACTTCCATTTCCTGTCTCTCCCACAGCTACTTTTTCCTCCCCTGCCGCCATATTTAGAAGAAAGATGAGACCATCGGTAGAGTGGAAATTCCCAGGGATAAATATCCTACTTTTTGGAATATTGAAGCAGACGCGTTTGACAATGAAGGCAGAAATACAATATGTACGTTAGAAATATAACTGTGTTTAAGGTTCATTGAGTTATTCTAGCATTTTTTTGACTAGTAACCTTACTAATCTACAACTCTTTACTAATTATACATCGCAATAAAAATATACTGGGTTTTTTTCTTTGCTAAATTGATTTTCTTTGCTAAATAACTTCCCATATGCTGGATGGTTTCAAAGCAATTTCCATGACAGTAGAATATATTCTCATTATGCTAAAATTAAATTATCCTTCGCATATTTAGATTGCTTTATATAGATTTGCCATTAATTGCAATTCCTTTTCTGCGCTGTAACATAATTAAGTTTAACACTTATTCATCTTATTTACAAAATATGCACTTGACAACGGAGTTTTAACAAACACGGAACAATTTCCTTAGCGCAACGAACAATACAAAAAGCTGATTCGTTTATATTGGATGGCCATTAATATCATCAGATGGAGGTTGGGGTAGGTGGGGGAAGCCAGATAAAAGGTGGTGCTCGCCTAAAATTATATCACATATTAATACATAGGGGGGGCTCTTTGATGACCTGTTTATAGTACTGCACTGTGCAAAGAGGTCATCTATTAAGACTTAAAGCAACAAAAAGGATTCTTTACAGTAAGAGCAATAAAGATGTGGAATTCACTATCCACAGAGACTGTACCATGGAATTAAATAGATGCCTTTAAATATGTGCTGGGTGATTTATTAGTTAAAAAGAATATACGGGCATATGGCTGGCTACAAGGACAGTATTAGTTGATCTAGTGAGATATCAGAGGCCATTTTGGAGAATCTCAAATGGAAATCTCTTCAATGGGTTGGGTTTTTTATTTTGCCTTCCTCTGAATCCACAGCCGGGTTTTACCCAGGCCTGGACTGGCTATCTGGCACACTAAGCAAATGCCCAGTGGGCCACTGGTCATCGGCACCGTACACTCACTTGATCTGCACTCCAGCGGCAGATCGGGTGGTACGGTATGGCGCAGCATGTCGTCGACAGACTGTCTAAACCCAGCTTCATGCTAAGTGAGCATTAAATCTTTGAGTGCAGCCGCGCATCTCCAGGCGTCAGTCGCACCTACATCATCATCGGGTCTTAAAAGTGCCAGGGCCTCCTCGTGATCACCAGTCCGGCCCTGGCTGAACCTGATGGACCCATGTTGTCTTTTTTCAACCTAAGTTACTGTTACAAAGGGCCAGGGATTCGGCACAACCAAGTAACAAGTAGGCACATGCTTTATACAAAGTAGGTGTTATTTGGAAAACATGCATATTTTGGTGTTAATAAAAAAAAAATGAGTTTTACACAGCCAGGGACACTTTAGGTTTTTTCTGGTTTGCAAATACAAATAAACGTAAAATGAGAAAACAAAGTGATAAAGTGGGAGACGATGATATTTGTGTGCTGACCTTATACATCTTTTATTCATCACAAAACATGGCCACATGGCGACTGATTCTACAAGAGACGCAGCTTTATTTTAAATGGAATTCTTCTGCCTTGACATCTATTTATATTATCTTCGTAGTTATTCTATATTAAGGTGTGAGCCATTAGCCTAGAAACGGAATATCAAGTCAGGTTTCCCCGTGAAACACTGACCTCGCTTGCCGCCATGTAGTCAGGCTGTTCGGGTCAAGGCTTTGAAATTACGAGTGTGATCTGTAAGAAAAAAAGTGGCCCTAATAGCAGAGACTGAATAGCTAAATGATTGTATCCGACGAACTGAAAAAATAGCATTAAAGGGAGTCAGTAACAGGGAAGCATGGATTTGCACATCTACATCTCTCCGTTGGGTAAATGAGGATTCGGTGGATGGTATTGGGGTGGAACCTGACAACGAGTGGAAAGTCCGGTCTAACGCATGGCGTCTGCTCACGAACCAGAGTTAGAAACTTAACGCCGCTTACCATTTCCAATTTATAAACTAACACTAACTAAAAAGGTCTGACAAAAACTGCATTGAATAACTTGTAACTTCGTTAACGAGAGAAGAGTGATATAGTCGTATCAGCCCAAGAGAAAAAGCAGTCTTAAGTCGACTTTTTATTGGGCCAACAGAGAATAAAGATATAAAGTTCCATATGCTTTGGAGATCTCAGAGGTCTTTTCCTCAGTCGGAGTCATTCATGTATTTTACGTGAGCTGCAGAGAACATTCTTACTTGTTTCTTAAAATTCCTGAGTTGAGTTTTATCATCCCGCTAATGCGTTTCATTCATCAGGGCGGCATTAAATAAAAATACGTTTGTGATATATATATATTTTTTTAAATAGTCAGCAGTTTTTAGATACTTTTTCAATCCAGTAGCTAGTAGAAGACAAATTGGGAAAAGCAGCTCGAGTGCATGCTGGGAAATAAAACCTAAGCATACAGAATGGTCAAAGAATAGGGCCAATATAATATATATATATATATATAATATATCAATATTATAATATCTTTTATTTACATAGCGACAAAATGAACGCAGAGCTTCTTACACTGCATACATTTATGGGATCTGACAAAACTAGAATTGAAAGACAATCGTTCCCCTCTACATGTTCCATTTACAAAAATGCTAAATGCGGTATATAAGTATTTTTATGTTATATTGATGTAACGTTTCAACCATATGACAACCCCCTTTAAATTGTCTATAAAGTAGGCCGTAGTATATGCTCAGCGGTTTTTGATTAAGATAGCTTTATGTTGTGCGAAATACTTTCAGGAGAAAGTCTTTGTAATTTGCAATATGCTACAGTGTGCGGCTCTTTGTCTTCCATAATATGTTTTTTTCTTCTACAGACTCAATTATCATGCGTAATGATACCGAGAGAAGCAAGCAGAGAGACAAAGAAAACTCTTACAATTTAGCAGGGTCCATAAAGATAATCATTTAGCCTTGATTATTGTGCGTGAATCACAAGCACAATTAAGTAAGATATTTAAAGGGATGATGTATGTATTTGCAATCAAAATTATGTTTTATTGTTACATGCGTGCAATAGTTTTTGTTGTTGTTTTCTTCTGTATTAACTAACTGATTAATAGAAATCTATAAGAGAGGGAAAAAAAGAGGGGGTCACAGAAGAAAGGGAGTAAAAGAAGAAAGAGGGAGAGAGAGAGAAAAGAAAAGAAAGGGATACATGAAATAAGTAGGAGGAGGGAAAAATGAGGAGAGAAGGGAAAAAACAGGGAGAGAAAGAACATATATAGAGAAAAAAGGGATAAAGAGATAGACAGATAAGAAAGGAGGAGAGAAGAAAGAAGAAAAAAGTAAATGCCATTTTAATGAAGGATATAGACACAATTTACATCAGAATAGGTAGATAAGGGGGGTGGTCACCTTTGGGGGCAACTGTAGCTATATTTAAAAAAAATGCATATTAAAGTACTCATAAGGTATAATAAAATACATTCTTCCTTACTGGGGCCATCAGTAAGATAGATATGTTTTAGTAACATGTTTGATATAATCTTTACTGGCCCTTTATACATAACTAACTGTGTTATTCAGGGCTGGCCCAAGACAAAATGCCGCCTGGGGTGAAGTTTAAAATGCCGCCCTTCCTCTCCCTCCATCCCTGTCGCCCCCCCCCATTATCTACCCTTACTCTCCCTCCCCCCTCCCTATTATCTACCCTTACTCTCCTCCCTATTATCTACCCTTACTCTAACCCCCCCCCTTTCAGCAGTCCTGCGGCAAGTGTCCCTGTTCGGTCTCGGTGCCGGCTTGTAATGCTGAGCGCCGAAAATGACGCCATCTTCCGGCGCTCAGCATTACAAGCCGGCACCGAGACCGAACAGGGAGACTCGCCGCAGAGGAGAGAGAGAGGGGCGCCGAGCGGGTACTGACAACTTAGTAAATGAAAACCACTCGGCGCCCCTCTCTCTCTTCCGCTTTAAAAATAAAAATAGGGCCCCTTCATAAGTGCCGCCTGGAGCTGTTGCCCCACTCGGCTCCATTGTCGGGCCGGCCCTGGTGTTATTAGCCCAGATCACCTCCTGTCTGTTTCCCTGCACCTAATCCTTCTTGCCTCCTGCATAATAGCGAAAGTACTTTACTTTCTTAACACTAGCAATTTTTCGTCTACATTTTCCATCACTGCATGTTATTATCATTATGGGTTTAGTGCAAATGTAAACAGTCACACTTCTATCAAGAAGCAGCATTTTAATTAAAAAAAATCTACTTATGCAAAAATGCAATATTCACCAAACATACTTTAAATTTCATCTGCTATATAACATGTTCCGTTCTTCATTGTCGAGGAACCTGCTCAACTCATTTCTCATTTTCTTCACATCTGTGTTGACTTATCATGCATGGAAGAGTTAAATGGGTTTGTGTGATCATTTTGCTCTTCTAAGAACCATTATGCATCACTAACAATGACAATACCTATATCTCTTGGTCGAGAGGGCTCTGAAAATCTAGTCATCCGGTTCTCTATGCTACATTTGAAGAGATAATATTGGTTTTCTTGAAGGTTACCCTGCTTTCTGACACCCGAAACTTAAAAAAAAAACAAAAGCAACTGCTTTTACAAACATGTATCAGCATATTATTAATGACCTTATTATAAACTAATTGTGTTTCCCATGACGGCAAAAACTAGACAAAATAATCAACACAAAACCAAAAAAACAAAGAATTTAATGGCATCCCATAGAGTCTGCCCAATTTTCTTGCTATACAAGAGCTTGTTTGGTTACTGGTCTTGTCTTCAGGATAGATTCATGCTCAATTCATGTTAAGATTCCTTTACTGTATTAACCTCTACCATGTCAGCTGAGAGTCTGTTCCATGTATGTACCACCACGAAAGCGTGCTTTATTGTATCTTAGCCTCCGACCCTCTAATTTTAGACAATGGCCGCATTGCTCAGCATTTCTTCTCCTTTGCTAGATATATTTAAACATTCACGTCATATCCCTACTTAAGGCTAAACCTACAATCTGAGTTTAAAGAGATATATTTGAATTGCAATATATTTTATTGTGGATTGAGAAATGTGGATTGTTATGTGATAAGATGTCTTTCGGTGTCCTTCATTAAATCATAAATGGTTGAAATGATGTAAAACTAACCTCCACACACTATATATTCACTGCGTATCTGTAATTATTATCAATATTAAGAAATCATTATGAGAATGCTTAGTGATTTGCTTAATAATATAACTAAAAAAAATCCACATAAGACCCCCGCAAGAATTGCTCCTGACTTCAAATTATAATCAATTTAATATACTATAGATTATATATTCCTGATATCTGAAATCCAAGCACCAAACAATCCCTCAAGCATAAAATAAGTCAATGTTCTTAAGCCCTACTTTATTAGGAACCGTGCCAGCATATCCATATTAAACCATTGGGCAAGTCTCCATAATTATATGGTCCCAACAGACCACATAACATGGAAAGAATTACTCAATTACTGGTATTAATAGTTTTTTTTTTTATTTTAGGAACCTTCCTTTGTATCTTTATTATTTTATCTTTCCTTTTTTTTAATATTGATATTTTTCTATTTTTAAAAACTTTTTCAACAGAACATCACTGGATGTTCAGTTGATTGAAAAATGGCGTGGCGCACATTTGTAGAGTACGTCATATCAGTTTCGGAAATGCACAGAAGGGTTGGTCCCATCTTCTGCCTGACAAAATCATAACAATAACCTGAAAAAATGGACAATTTTTACAAGCTAAATAATATGGGTGGGATTGTGTCTCCGTAGCAGGGCCACATTGATAAGTGAAGTCCCCATCAGCAACAAGGGCTCCACCAGAGATGGTCCTTACTTGGGTCACTGTTGGTCCATGGGACCCAGGAGGCCCATTTGACAGTTGCGTCAATTTGCTGCCTCAAATGTTCTTTTGCGATAGATTCAACGGGAAGGAGAAGCATTTTTGCTCTTTCTCTGCAAATCTATCTGCATTATTCTGGCCTCTTGTTGCAGTTCTGCAAAAATGCGAAGACATAGGAATAGCCTCTTTATTTTGTGGAAGTGCAGCAGGAGGAGTGGCGTACTTAGAGAGGGGTAGAGGACAGTCCCCCAGTTGCCACTAACCCCCCAGGATAGCGGGGTCAGGTAACACAAGGTTACAGGACCCCATGGTTAAACACGAGGCTGCTCAAAGCAGGAGGGAATGCTGCGGTTGAGGTAAGGGGGTGAGTGAGGGAAGGACGGAGTATGACTGTATGTACATTTGAGTGGGAGTGTATAAGTGCTTGTGTGTAAGCATGTATGCATGTGTGTCAGCATTAATGTGTATGTATGTGAGTATGTACAGTATCTGTGTGTGAGCATGACTGAACATGTGTGTGAGTATGGATGTGTAAGTGTGTAAGTGTAAATATGTTATGGATATGTTGGAAACACAGGGCCCAACAGAGCCATGAAGACTTTTTTTTAGGTAAGGAGAGACAAGTAATTGTACATAATTTTAAATTTGTTTGTAGAGTAGATAGGTAGATATTGTCCTTTCTTCAGATCATGTATTCATCTGCAGGTGTAAAAATGGCATCTGAGAACAAAACTTGCCAATGATACTTGAAGTTGAAGTTCTACCTTCTCCTGTAAGCTGTTGACTTGGTGAACCAAAGTAGTGACACCATAAACCAGCACCTGAGTCCAAAGCATAATTTGCAGAAGACCTGGGCCAACCGACTCTCCGGCTTTAGGATCAGAACAATGGGCCCTTTAACACCAGCTGCCCAGTATTTATAGTACATGAGATTTGTACTTCTATGGGGTTACTATTTTGACTAAATGGTCATGGACATCTGATTGCAAGCTGAAGGCCAACATCATTTAAGTGACACTTTTACTTATTGACCTATGGATCTGTATGCTCAGATATTTGAATAATTGATTAAAGTAATTTTAATTAAAATATTGAAACAATTCAGTTTGTACACATATTTTTTGTGGCACATATTTTACCATTAAATAAATAACACATTTATAGGCATCGACTTGCAACATTCTAGTTTTCGCTTGACAGATGATTTATTTTTTGATGCCTGTTGTGTCTGTCATTATTGCAGGGAAGAATCATTCACGTAATAAAAAAAATGAAGAAATGGAATAAAAAAAAAAAAACAACAACTAAAATAAGCCACTGAAGAGATTGCAGAAGCATGCATTTCCAGACCATTAATAGCACAGTACGGCTACCAGATCAGGAAAGGGGATTACTGTTTCAATGTTCTGAGAGTAGATATGACTAGGATCTCAATTCGGAGAAGTCTTACTGTTGCATCTGAGTAAAATAATAAAAAAAGATTTCATAAAATAGGAAATTATTTGACAGCTGTAATAAATCACTTCAAACAAGACCCGAAACATTCTTTGGAAAGCTTTTTATATATTGAAAGTCATTTTATTCTTCCTATAGGATTTAGATTAAACCTAATCTGCGCCTGAGGTTAAGATTTAGTTTTATGTAATTTTTGGAAAATAAATATATTTTTTTTAGCAGTAATTTAGATAAATGAATACAGCATGTGGATTTCAATGCAAGCTCAACAAGTGACAGCTTTGCTAATTACCCTGATTAAATATCTCAATTAAGAAACAGCAGGGTAATTGGGGTGAGCTTGGATTTGACTGACTTGTGTCTTTTTTTTATATATAATGACTTAATAATGCGGTCTTTTAAAAAAACAAATAATTCTATGGTGATTAGGACTTCTACTGTGGTGTAAAGAAGTGTTATAACTTCATACGAGCTCATTATGATCCCCAGACTAATTGTTTTAGATTATCTATGATACTTTAAAATCTTATTTACAAAACATCAATGCCGTAAAAAAAAGAACATATATCCCGCTTTTACATTTACGCATTCCAGAATATAAACCTAATCCATACAATAAATAATATTGGTCTGGTCACTTCCACTTCACCTCTATCACCAAATCCTTTTATCTTCATCACAGATTAGAATTTCAGAATCTACCCAACATACCAAGTTCACTTAAACTTGACTCCTCTCTCTCCATCGCCCCTTTACATCTAGTCACTCAATAATCCTGCTTCGTTGTCTGCAAAATATCTCTCGAAATTGTCCTTTCCTCATACAAGGCCACAAAGATAGTACCAATTATTGCCCTTATAGTGTCCCATCTGGATTGTCCCACCTCACTACCCTTATCCCATCTTTTACCACTCCAACCCATTCTTTTCAACTCTTCTTGTCTCATAACGCTACATCTTCTGCCCCATCGCACCAATCCCTATGCTAGCTACACCCAAATCACCCTCACCCAATCTTCTGTCTCATGTGCTCTCCACCAACAGACTGTACACTCAAAAGAGTAGGACCCTCTTCTCCTTTTATATCACTATGTTTTATGTGTGTTCATGTTATTTTGGATATTATCAATTTTAATGTTACTTTTAATTTTGTATTCTCTATTTTAATAGGCCTAATGAATCTGCTGCCACTCTACAATGGCACAAATGATGTCATCACAGACATAATAATGACATCACAAACATCTACACTATATTGGGTTGGTTACCTTTTTCCCCCACAGTGAAAGCTGTCTATAGAATTCTGCTGTTATCCAAGTTTAAAGAAATTCAAGAAATCATGATTGTCTGAGTCTGGTATGATTTGTGTTGAAACAAATATTTCCAGGAATAAATTGAAGGATTTTATTTTTGTTTAACAAAGGAGATGTTTTCTCAGTGATAACGGTTTAAGGCTGATTTTTATATATGTGGTGATGATGGGACTTGTATTCCAGAAACCTGCACAGAGTTTCAAGATTTATAACTTCAACTATTGGTTCCAGACAAATTATCCATCAGTGTTTTATCTGCAATGAAGTACACTCAGTCATCTTCATTTACTAGGGTATAATATACATGTTTTATTTTCGTTAAAGTATTTCACATTTTTGGAACCACATTGAGATCACACACAAAAGATACTCGGGATACAAATTATCCTCCTGCCCCAATAAATAAAAAATAAAGGGGTATTAGCGGCACTTTTCCAAATACGTGACATAAAAAGTGACAAATCCTTATCTCAAATATTTTCTCTTCTCAAATTCAAGGTCTCTGAGTGTAAGTATATCTGTGAAATGCACTTAGCATCTTTCTTTTGAGAGGTAAACATTGTTAACATCACTGTAGGGGACGCGCTTTCCAAATGTAGAGAAAAACTTCACAAAAAATAAACATTTAAGGTATACAAGAGCTGTAGAGACAAGTGAGATATAGATGTATACAGCCTTCGGCAAGAAGCGCAGAGGAGTATTGTCTAATATTAGAGGCAAAGGCGGTGGGAAGGTTAAACTAAAAATAAAATGCAATATGAGGAGAAATGGGACTTTACCTGAAGGGTGTAAAGGCAACACAATCAGGAGAAGACGAGCCTCTGCCTCTTTCCAAATTAACTACCAACCAAGTATCCCTACTTATGAGGGGTAGTCTTGTTTTGATGCCAAAATAGGCCATCCTCTCTTTCCTCCCTCGATATCCTACTGTCTCAGAATGTTTGTATATGACCTGCGGGTATCATCATGGGGTCACATGACCACAATACGTTCCTGTCTCTCCATGCTAGTTCAAAATAGTTTAAGAAAGGCCCCTTACGACCAGGATCAGCTGCCCTTCATTGGTTGATGCCAGAGGAGCTCCCTGCCGGTGACCAAAAGAGTCGTTCATACGAACCTTTAACTCCTGGAACCTCCCCAGGCCAAGTTTCGGCGTCAGGAGTTAAAGGTCCATATAAGCGACTCTATTGGTCCCTGGCAGGGAGCTCCTCTGGCATCAAACAATAAAGGGCAGCTGCCATTCATTGGTTGATGCCAGAGGAGGCCCCTGCATACTCTTCCTGACGCCGAAACTTGGCCTGGGAAGGCTCCAGGAGTTAAAGGTCCGTAAGAGAAACTCTATTGGTCCGTGGCAGGGGCCTCCTCCAGAATCAACCAGTTGCTCTTATGGACTTTTAAAATCCTGGTGCCAAAGCTGCTGCATATTGTTACCCCATTAACCCCATATTAACCCCTGAAAACAAAACCGGCAAAAAACGAAGAAAAACAAACACAAAGAACGTACACGAATATTTGCCCGAAAAGAACATGGAGAACATCTGAAGATTTTGGCCGGCGCACAAGTCTAGTCATGTATTTATATAAGCAAATAGGACTGAAGGAGGAGAGGTAGGAGAGTGTAGGTTCACTGGTTGTTCCCAATTTAAGCCTCAAAACCAAAATGGCGCATGCAACAAACTGCAAGTGCACTTAAATAGTAAACAACTCAAAAGGCAAATATGCTTCACATATATGGGAACTTTTCAGGGTAGGTTATCTGGAACGCTCCATCTTCTCCAGGAAACCCCCTTAGAAACATTTCTAGCTTTCAAATTATTATTTACATCCAAATAAATTTTGAAATCATGACTTACTTAAATTATCTTCATCATCCACACTGCCAGATCCAGGATTTATATATTTGAAAGGAACAATCAATGTTGACAGCATGCTTATTTTTTCTGGGGGGAAAAAAACATTTAAAAAATATTAAATTCCCCAAAAATGTAAAAAACAAACACATTTTCTTTTAATTTCGCTTTTATCGCCATGATTCTACAAATATCAGGTCATTTTGGAATGTGTTTTTAATATCTTGATTTACATCCAAAATCTTAGCTCATTAAGAAACCCTATGGCTCTGATCACCGTAAGAGCACTGATCATAAACACGTTGCAAGAACAATTATATATTATATCATTTCATTACATAATGTATATTTTCTCCATCAGATTATAAAAAATTGTGTTTGACCATTTTAGAAAAAAATAAAGCATTTTAGTCTAGAAATATATAGCAGAAAAGCACAAAAGAAAGACATTTGAATGATACTGGGTCTTTCAAACTGCTGCCCACAGCACTTAATGAAGCAGAAAAAGAAGCTCTTCACGCAGGACTGTATGTTACTGCAACAAGGGGAGATAAATTTAGGACGCTCCAGTCATACTGGGGATTGGGTAAGGTCACAAAATGAATAATGGAGCTTCATGCCAGCAACTCTGTCACAGACAGAGGACTCGTGAACTTCCACAAATGGCTATTTTGGAATGAAATTGATGCTGACGGAGTCGCCAAGCTCATAAGATCTTTCTGTGTGTGTGTTGTGGAGTCAAAGAAAGGAGAGTTGACAAGAATGGAATCCTTTGTTCGCGTTTATTACTGTAACACGTTAGATTACTTTACTGAGAGGGTGGTAGATAAGTAACACCGCCTAGAAGAAGCAGTTGATGCTCATACAGCAAAGGAATCGAAGAATAGTTGGGATAGGCATATGTCTAATCCTGAAGACGAGACCAAGGACTGACCGAGATCTGACTCTTTGGAGCAGTTAAAACAGGAAGCCTAGATGGACCGAATGGTTCTTGTCTGATGACCTTTTGTTACTATATTGCTTCTATGAAAAGGCCAAATGTGCCTTTAATTTTGCCCATTGACTTTCTATTTTACTTAAATTTTAAAAAGCAAAAAGTAATTTTGATACAAAATTGTGATATGCAAGGCCGGAAAAGTTAACGGCCTACCTTAGTTCTATTGTTATGTAATAAGCAAACGTCTCCGATTTCATTACTCAAAATTTATGGCTTCATTTGTGTTCCAATAAATATATTCCTCGTGAATTATAAGGAGTGGTACGCAATATATACATTTTACATCCCTGAAAGCTCAATAGAGTAACAATGGGGGGCGTACCCCAGGGATCTATCAATTTAAAATAAATTAATGATTTCACATGTCCCAGGGTAAATTAAAGGGCCAGTGTCCACTTACCCTTGGATTTGAATTTTTGATTAAAATATATAAGCGTTGGCTGCGTGCATCTAATACACATTTCCGTCCGTTCCGTCCATATAACTGATTACTGTTTCTTTTTTCTTTTAGCCCAAGTTATATACATTAAGTTATTCAGAATAAGTATTAAAAGATTCTGAACACTACAGTGTGATAGTGTATTTTGACTCCTTCTCTTTAGTTCTCCTTTGTCAGAGACTACATACTTACCGATACAGCATATGGATATACACGTATCCAGTCAATGGCCACACATACGTCATTTGGCAGCCTCTGGCCTTAAAGAGCCAGGGCCACTTAATCAATCCCTTATAGACACAATTGAATAGGCAGGATAGGATGTCTCGGAGTTGGGCATTACTTCTAAAATATATAGCGACGAGTCAAACAAAGCTGATAAAACTAGGGGATCTGTTCCTTATATCATCTAAACATCAATGGAAATTAGGCATTTATTTTTTTTTAACTAAAGATACAGAAAAATAAATAAAAAAAAAATAAAAAAATATATATAAATAATAAAATAAAATTAAGTGTGCCTATACATACTAAGTTTTTAATTCCAGACAACTATTTAGCATTTTGTTATCACGCACTATTAATAATTATGTCGGAAATTGATCATTTTGAACAAACAACGACGATTAGGCAGATGGCCATCGACAATTTGCCAAACTAAAATTAGCCATGTTTTACAGAATCGTTTTGCATCTTATACTCTAATTACTATTCACCAGCATTTCATTCCTTAGAACTGTTGAAAATTAATATATTGCCAGTTACACAATAGAACTGTGATAATTGCTCATCAAGGCTGACACCTAGGAAGAAATAAATTCAATGGAGGAGAAGCAGTGAGCTTTTTCAAATTCAGGTAGGGGTTCACGAACAAAGTTTTCAATGAATATTTTATTTCAAACTTATAGAGTTACAAGTGAAACTGGGACGGGGCTTAAATCTATTAATTTCACCCTTCCAAAGATATTCCTAATAGCATGGATTCAGCTACAGGGGAACGAAAAACTTATTATAAGCGAATGTCAATTGTCCTGGATCTGCTGCTATTGAAATCGAAGCCCACATCCCACCCATGTAGGCTTTCCATGCGGAAAAAATAATACAGTCCACAACTGTAAGTGTTATCTTTAAATCTGTGCCCAGGTACATGCTATACAAGCTATGTATAAGTATGGTACAGACATGAAGAAGGCTGGTAAAATTTAGCCTTGAGAGAAAGTCGATTGGACTGGCCGAGTAATACTTGGTCAACATCATGTTGGATGTTCACCATGCAGTCCAGCCTGGCATATATGAACCCACATTCATATGCCCTGGAAACAAGCAATATGGATTTCCATTGCCAATAAAACCAAAATTAAAAAAACAAACTCTTTGCTTAATTTACTTATTGAATCAAGTTTGTCTTCTAAACGTATTAATGAATACTCCAAGAGGCAATTCTTGGCCCACTTCAAACTATTAAACAGTAGGAACATTTTTAGAATAAGGACACCAGTCATGGAAGTGAAAAGTGGCCATGGCACTTTAAGGCCTGTGGTCGTTAAATTGCGTAGATGTAGTCACAGTATGGGGCCATGCATGTCCAGTTGGCGACCAAACAATGCAAGACCTGATCTGCTGCTGGAGCAGAAGTGTAAACATGGGGTGCAGCTGGTCACCCATTGGTGCCCAATGTGCCAGATGGCCGGTTCGGGACCGACCTGTGCGTAGTTTTAATGTACGTGGTACAAATGCAGAGTTTAGACAAAAGTCCATCGCAAATACTGTTATTGTCTATGCCCGAACCTTGTAGTCTACTCTAAGAGACTTTGGGGTGAATGGAAGGATTACTAGGTAAAAAAAAATTGTACTGTAAACTGATGTTATGATGCCTAATCCTACCATCTGTTCTTTTCTTTCACGTTCAAAAACTAAAATGTCTCCTTCGCTTTCCATCAACGAAAGTTCAACGTGAACGTTTTTAGACATGCTTGGTATGGGCAGTTGGCGAGTCTTCATGAAGAACTGTTACCCACAAAGGGGTGTGCTAAAGTAAAGCCTCCCCCAGCATACAGCGTCTTCCTATCGAATCTATGTGCAAGAAAAGATGGGATTTTCAGAATCTTGTGTAAGCGACGGCAAAAATCAATAAACCAAACATAAATAACTGGAAAGTCCAATTGTGAGCCTCTTCTTATACGAACTTTAAACCAAATACTTTTCTGAAATCTAATAACAAGAGTAAATGATAATAGTTTAATAAAGAGCCCCGTGTATCTTGCATTTTTTCCCCCGCTCTGATCCGCTGTGTTATTTGGTCTTTTTGAAAGAAATATGATAGAATTTTATTACCAGCCTAACAATATGAATGTACACATCTCTTTATAACGACGGAGTTTAGCAGCTGTACTCCATGGTTACAACATAAATGGCCCACTCAGCTCTGCTCAAATAAAAGGCCATTTTCCAAAATGAAAACCCATTACATTGTGAAATATTACATTTTTTATTACTTCTTAAAAACAGCAAAGTGAGTAATAGGGTAGAATGCCGCTTCTGGATGTTTTATACGAGAAAGGCTGCGTGCGTGTTGTTCGCTGTTACTTTTTACTAAAAATTGATTTGAAATCAAGTGCAGCCTAGTCAAATTAGATCAAAAATATTTAATTTTGTCTGAACAATATTCTCTTTCTTCTGACACGTAGCCTACAGACAAGAGAGAAAAAAAAATACAATCCGATACCTTGCCTTATTATACGTTTATGTGCAACTTTGTAAGAATAATACCATAAAATGGATTTTCCAAGTGATCCGCTTCTATTCCGCGTAGAAAACACAGATTACACAAGAATTCGATTTTATGAGTCTGTTTCAAGCACATAGAAATGAATATTGTATAATCCTATTCAATCCATTTTTTATATATTTTGCCTGTTCTAACATATATATATCTTTGAAGGGTGAAAATAAATAAAATCAGTATTCCCTCCCGGAGCGGCACAAATTATATTTATTTCGCTTTTTGTTGTTTTGAGATGCAGTCAGTGGGTTTCTCTGACGTGTTTAAAAAAAAAATGTAGCATCCAAGCAATATTATTTTAAGAAAAATGAAGCTGTATGTTCATGTAAAAAGGCCACTAAGTTCTGCTGAACCTCCACTAAGCACACTCAAGCAAATTATATATATATATATATATAAACACAAGATTAAACAATGAATTTATACAAAATTTGTAATTTTCTAAGCCCAAGATACAAAGTCTAATGATGTCCCCATGCCATATCATGTCCCTATATATATATATACATATATATATATATATACACACACACAGAAAATAAATTATAAGGACTTTGGAGGCGGGGCATAGATTTAAAAAAATGACGTTATTGCCATATATGGGCAAAAATAATACAGAAGTGGATGGGTCATATGATGCTCAGGATTTGAAATGTCATTTTTCCAGCACCCTTCCAGACCAAAATTAAACATTTAGCTCTTTCATATTTAATCAGTTTATAAATGGAAATTCATCACCATAATTAATTGTGAAAACAAGGTGTTTTAAGGCATTTTCATAAGATTTTTTTTTCAAGACTTCTTTCCTGTCTATCCCTCTCACACAGCCCACAAAGTTAGATGTAAACGTGAATAAATCTGTGGCAAGAGCTTGCTAAAATAATGGAAAATAAGAAAACATGAAAGAATAACACTGAACATAATTAATAGGACATTAATGTATACATTCCAGTTACATGGAAGACCACACAGTTCAACTGGTCACATATGTGTTGGTAAGATGTCCAGATTTTATGACGCGAAGGCTAGGACTTTTCTTCCTTGGGGGGGGGGGTTAAAGAAAAAATCCTTTTAAAAAAAATACATCTTAAAAAAAAAAAATCAATTTAACAACAAATAATTTGAAAATCTGAAAACAAGTTCGTTTAATTGTATCCATGCTGTTTCCACCCAGTGTTTCTTTGGCCAATTACTGTATCTCTTTCTAGGATTTCGTCTGGGTTTTATAATAATTCCCTTTATGATTTTCCAGTTTTTATATAAAAAAAAGAACATTCAAACTGTTCTGTTGCTCTATAATAATAGTATGCTAACATCAACACAGCAGACATATAAAGTATAAAACGAAGAAGTAATTAAATCTTCCCACAGGATAGTTTGTTTTTCCTTACAATTTCAATTTACATTGTAAATGTGACACGAAACCATGAATTACTTGTATTTCAGCACGTGGAAGATGCTGTTTGCGAAAAGCCTTTCCCGTGTTTATTATTGTATATCCCTTGTGAACACAATTTAATTATCTGTAATTAAACCTCCTGGTGCTATCTCTCTTACTGAGAGGGCACGCTTTTAGTGGCGTTCGCTGGGAAAACCATATAAAGTGACATTAGCAACACTCAAATTGGTGTATTAAACTTAACGTGTAACCTCTGTCTCTAAATGTTCCTGTTGGGAATATTCCCCGAGCAGAAACAATGCTAATCAAGTGATCATACGCCCTGTACATGTACATTAATACTGGTTATTTATCATCTAAAGTGTGCATGCAAAGAGCACAACTGTGTAACTATATTATACACATATATATATATATATACACACACACGGTATATGGACAAAAGTATTGGGACACCTGACCATTACACCAACAGGGACTTTGATGACATCACATTCTAAATACATAGACATTAATATG
>VKOC01000006.1:2796351-2807822 GCA_009364415.1 Spea multiplicata
TAAAGCTGTACTTTAAATCTGAGCCCAATTTTTTGTAACAAAAAAAAAAACTTTACTGGTTGTTCATTAGACGACATTTAAAGGGTTAAACGTGAATAAATCTACCTGGTGAATCTAATGCTTTATTTTTTTGCATTCACTTAAAAAAAAACACTTATTACTACCTATCTACCTATCTGCTAAGCCCCCCCCGTCCAGCACACCTCTGGAGAGAGGGGTCTCCACCTTGGTCCAGGTCTAGTAATGTAAGACTCTAGTGGATGGCACCCAACCCCTGTCTATTCGGAGGGTCGAGCTAGCCGACAATGACACCCCGGACTTTTAAAAAATGTTTAGGTTTTGTATGTGCCATAAATCAGGGAAACGAAGTACTGGAGGGAAGTTTATTTTAAAGAAATGTTAGAGCAATACTTTAATAATAACCACCTTTTATGCTCACCTACGTCGGAAGTCCTGTACGATCAACGAACCCGATGCTCCATTCATCTGTTGTGACTGCTGCTCATCAGTCAGAGAAAAGTAAAAAAAATAAATTCATTTAAAAAAAACATTAGAAAAGTAAAAGTTAAAAAAAAAAAGTGTGCCAGCTGATCTATAGTTAGATCAGCTGAAGCTGTCTGATCCCTGTTGTCATGTAGGGGACCAGAGATTATGGCACAGCCATCCGCCAACCCCCACATGCAAAAAAAAATCAACAAAATACATCACAAATAAAACACAAAAATGGGTGCCTGAAAAATCAAAAAAGGAGACTAACGGCTAAGTGTAAAAATGGCCAGATTGATAAAACACATAAAAGAAACAATTAATAAAAAAAGAATATATAAAGTCAGCATTTAATTATTTAATTATTAAAGCAATACCTGCCAATGTGTCTTTAAATCTCTTAACATGTTTTATACATGAATACATCTGATCAGGCTGATATAAAACGCCAGGAAACTGGGATTTTTAAATTGGATTACATTTTCTGACATAATGCAGGTAAAGTTTAAATGTAACAATTGAAACAAATCACACAGCTTTAATTATACTTCTTTAAGATGTGAGTAATGTAGCAGCGTTTCCAGTTAGATGGGTATTCATGATAAGATTAGCCAACTATCACATAATAGCGGCACCAAGAAAAAAATTTCCATTTGTTTCCTAGCAACCGTTAGCTTGATTAAACAAACATTTAGCTAAAACCACAAAAATCCTCGATATGTTTCTGGATGTTTTGCTCTTCTTTATGCTTCTTGATCAAAGATCCCCCACTCCTCACTGTATTAGTGAATGCCTAAACCCTGGTATTTAACAATAAAATACCAAGATCCTAAATCGCAGGCTAGGTTTAGATGAAAACACGGAAAGAATCCAGCGGGTATTAGATGTAGAAGAGGCAGCTGTAGCTTGGCTCTTTGGGGTCTACTCGCAAAGAGGTTGAGTGGCCAGTTGAGTTAAGTATTAACTTGATTGACTAGACTCAACTACAGTCACATGTTATTTGTTTGCGAGGGCCTTCGACTTTTTGCAAGTTTCAGACAACAGCATGCAAGTTAATTGTTAACTCGCATGCCCTCACCTGTGACTCCCAAAATCCACACATACACCCATCCTAGTACATTAAATGCGTAAAATATAATTGAAAATAATTCAATTTTTTTTTAATGAAATGGGGGGTCCCCAGGATCCCCAATTAAAGGGATCCTGCTATAGAAGAATACATATTAAAGTACTCTGCGAGTAACTCTTTGAATACTTTAATATGCATTCTTTAAAAAATATATATTTTTTCTTCCTGCCTGATCCAAAATTTCTTGCCACTTGCTGCTGTTTAAGCTGTCAATCAGCAGCAGCAAAATAAATTCCAATTAAATCAATGGAAAATCATTGGTTGACAGCTTAAACTGCATCCCTACAAGTATCCTTTAGTTACTAGCGTACAGTGCATTTGCCCAGTGTGCCCTATGGCCAGTCTAGGCCTGAGTTGGCCCCATAATGTAATAGAACTTAAACTGCAAGCTCTCCTGCCAAAACCCCTCTGTATATACATATATATATACAGTATTACCGTATATATATATATGTGTATATATATATATATATATTTTAACGCATTAATTGCATACAGTTAAAAGTCAATTTTCTATGTCTTAATTATAAAATGAATGTATTAATATATATAACTAATAAAAATATTAGATATATCGCTAAGTACATATCAATGTAATCTTTTTAATTTTTTTTTTTAATTTTTTTTTTGCCTGCAAGCCAATATAATTAAAGTAACCGGATATTTTTTCACATACCGTTAATTCTCCCTTAATGTCTGTGAGCACAAGGAGTATAAATACCTAAAGAAAATGAGTTACTAACACCATTCCTTAGCACTTCATTTTACTATGTAACAGTCAGTCCCTTATCAGACGGATCTGTTACCGAAACGGCTCCCATTTAGGCATGTTTTTAACACTTCCCAGGTTTAATTAAAGTTTAATAAGATTTTTCGGCTTTATTGCTTATTTCTTGGAGTTATATATATTTATATAGTGCCACAGGGGTGGGCAGTACAAATCTTTCCATTTTTTTAAGCGCGTTCAATTATCATGTTTATTTAAAGGTCTATCTTGAGATGTTTAGACTGTCATTCTCCATCTCCGACATCCACTAAAGCATACCTCCCAACCATCCCATTTTTTATGGGAACTTCATGCGCTGTTGTGCAAAACATTTTTGGGGGACAGTTGGGCAGCCTTTGATCTCCCGTAACTGGTCCACCTGTCCAAGCTGGGAGGAAAGAGGGACTGTCCCTTCTGAAGAGGGTCACATGAGAGCTATGTGAAAAGTACTTTGACGGACTTTCACGTTTTGTATATTTTGGTGGAATAATAAGCCTCAGATTTGATGAAGGAATATGAGTAACACAGAGTGCAGGTGATAGAATGAAACATTTATCGCTTATTATTAATCATTTACAGATGGCTGCCTTCCTCATTCCCTAAAATCCACCTGTTTCTGGGGAAATCTGGCTCTGCTCCTCATTCCAGTCGGTTATAAATAATTAACTTTAGTGACAGCAGATCTTATTTCATGTCGAAATTAGTGGCCATTGTGACTAAACTACTAGCCAGCCATAGTTTTTGTTTTGTACACCTCGTATTAGCATATTGTGACTGTGTGTGAATTACAAGAATATTACAAGACATAATTCCTACCAGGTGTTGTGTTTTATACATTTGGCAAAAGAACATGGAAACATATGCCTTTTATCAGACAGCATCCCTATCACCTGCGTGTCCTTGTTAGCAAGCATCTGTTAGCTGGGTGCATCCCTGCCGATGTGAATTCTTTATGTGGAGGATGAATTAGATTCATTCAGGAGGCGATAAATATATTGATTTAATTCTATTGTGAATGAATTATTCTCTGTTTTTTTGAACCCATTGAGCAATTTAACAGGAATTGGTTGCCATTTTTCTTTAAATGAATGGTCTACGGAAAGGGATGGCTGACATCTTCCGCTCGGGAGGCAAGTTAAGCCAAGTGGATCCATCAATACCTTGCCCCCTAAACATGCGCACTCGCATAGATATGAACGCACACTCACACAAGCTTATACCTTCACACTAACACGCATACTTACACTAACATACACTTACATATTCATATTCATGCTAGCACACAAACACTTACACATACACGTCTGTGCTAACACACACAGACACACACATATATGTCTATGCTAACACATAAACACTTACACATACACATTTATGCTAACACATACTTACACTAATACACACTTACTCACATTGATCTACTGAATAAATATATGGACTGGGTGCCCCATGCAATAGAGAGCATGGGCCAGTTGTGGAGAAGACCTCCACTGCAGCTCCCAGGTGTCCATGCCCCCCCCCCACCCCTCCTGATTTGGGGTCACAAACCTCAAACACAGGTGTCATGATTTGAGCACCTGAAATGTTGGGAATTATGGCGTAGCTCCATAGCTGGTGGTCCGCATCACGAAATTAATTGTGCCTTTAATAAATAAAAGGTAATAATAATAATAATTAATAATGTGTGCGGTAAAATAATGGCTGATATGGCAACCCTACTTGCAGCCCTTTGTGTTACATCAGCAAACTAGCTGAACAAATTTGCAGAGCAGCAAGATAGTGAAGTCATTAACCGGCGTATAATACTAAGAATAAGCCGAGCGGTGTAGAGATTAAGGTGCTTAAATCTGATGGACTTGACATTCTTCCTTTGCTGGGAGATCCTTGTGACACTAAATAGCGATCTTAAAACTGAGGCTGTCAGACGGCGTTAGAAGTTTTAATCATTGTGTAGTTTTTCAGAAGGAACATTTCTTGTAGCCGGGCTTCCTATTTAGCTCAGTGATTGAAAGGAGCTCTGCAAGATTTCTGCCATGTGATGCCGACGCTCTATTTTTAGCTTGTGCCGGATCAGGAGTTGTATGAGAAAAAGTAGCGAAAAAAAATGGTGTACGAAACCAGACGCACATTTTGCGTGCTTCTGAAAATATTCATATCCTTTTCTTTTTAATTAATTCTTTTTAATTTAATTCATGGTCAACACCGGAGTTTTACCGTAACTACATGAATTTATTAAAAGTACCTATCGGCATCTTATTATCAGAAGCCAGAGCCCCCAGGCTAAGCATGGACGAATTGGGAGAGCCATATGCTGTATTAAAGGTGCTGTTCCACTTACACTGCTAAATGTAACACGTTCGTAGAAACATCATTCATAGTGCCGTACACTGCCCAAATCCTTTCCACGAATAGTTATTTAAGTAAGTAAACATGTAAATAATATAATATTTTATTTTTTGGGGGGTAAAGCTTATTGATGGCTGATAAGAGCCATTCGGCCCATCTAGTCTGCCCATTTTTCCTGATGATTGCCTATCCCACCCATGTTTAAATTCCCTCAATGTATTGACCTCCATGATTACCACTTCTGATGGGAGGCTCTTCCGCTTACCTACCACCCTTTCAGTAAAGTAAAACTTCTTGCCGTTACATGTAAGCCACCGAGCCTCTAGTTTTAGTTCGGCTGAGGATCGTGAGAGTTGTGGCGCAGCTGTCCTTAGCGAAGCCGTACTCTGCCTGGTACATAACAGGTTTAATAACAGTAATGAATAGCTGAACACAAATGGCACGCTGCTTACTGTTCCTCCCCGATGTTACAAACGTTCACTAATTTATGAACGGTGCGTAAACGTAAGTGGCTTCCTGAGGAGTGATTTGGATTTGCGTAGACATATCCAATCTGTTCATAGAATGCACCGCTCCCAAAGATTTATTCACAGTAGAAATGCCATGTGCTATTACAAAAGGATCATAATTTGCTTAATGAACCTAAATGATCTTTTTTTTTATAGTAATCAATCAATCCTCCTACTTTACCAACATTTACTTTGTTAACTAGACATATATATAAAAAAAAGATATGAATGTTAGTTTGCCTATTGTCGAAAAATTGTAATTGTAGTTTGTCTTTAGGAAAAGGATTTTATGTATTTGCCACTTTTCCATAGCATCGTTTATTTATTATTTTTTTATTTTTCTTATTTTACGATTGACTTATCTACATATGGCCGGAATGTTATCTTTTTTCATCTTGAAACAAAGTATTTTAGGCCAGAGGGAATAAAAGGTTTGGGTAACGTCTGTCTCATCAGGTTTACATTACGGTAAACAGCTCTAGACAAGAAGTAACGTTTCATATGGAGCTTTGTGTGGTTCTGACAGAATGTCTTCTACCTGACACTGAAATTCAGGCCTTCGGAGCATTACGGACGTGTATATCAAATCATATTGAACATCTGTACCAAGCTCCAAGGCCACATATGATGCATATTGATTGTGAAGATTATGATGCGCAGTATGATGTCAGATAAGGAACAAATTACATTTCCACCTTTTGAGTTCTGACCCTCGTTTGACATTCCACGGGCACAAGAGATTACCCAAGTGTCATCTCGCAATGACGCGAAACCGGCCCCTGTAGCAAAGACCGATTCTAATTTGAAAATAGGATTTATTCCAAAAGGTCTCTCTCTTTCTTTCTCTCTATCTTTCTCTCTCTCTTTCTTTCTCTCTCTTTCTTTCTCTCTCTCTTTCTCTCTCGTTCTCTCTCTCGTTCTCTCTCTCGTTCGTTCTCTTGTTCTCTCTCTCTCGTTCTCTCCATTTATATATAGAATTTCATTTGTAGAATATATATAGAATTTATATATAGTAATTTAATTTAACTGTTATTGTTATCCTATAGCGAAAATTGGGTAGGTAGGATGAGTCCAAAGTAACTAAAATAAATATTTTCTGCTAGTGCTGAAAGTTCACCGCCATTGCGTCTAGGTCGGAAAATGATATAGGCAATCCAAAAAGAAAAGTCAAGTGCGCATAGGGTTTGGTGAGAACGCAAAAACTATATTTATTAAAAGTATAGAGCAGAGGCACAAATGACCGACACACAAATAATTTGGGGCGCCCCCTTTGTCAGTGTGCAAAGCCAAAGTAGTAGGTAGTTTGTCTTGAGAAAGGCTGGCCATGTCGACCCTTGCCTTTTTTGTGGCCATTTCATTAAAATAATTATTCTTGCAAAAAGCCCCATGAGTTGTGTCTGCTTATCGGGATATCGCCTGGAGAGAGATATACATGAAAATAAAAAGAGTCGAGCGGCACAGTTAACAGACGGACAATCACAATCACAAGGCGACCCCAGCGCAGTAAGGCCAGTGGCCACTTGACAGACTCCTTCAGAGGTGAGATTTAGGCCGTACAAGCACCAGCCCTGAAGTCAATGGAAAAACAATACTTTCTAACATAGTGTTCTTCTCATTCCTCTTCCCATTCCACTTTCTGCTTTTCCTTCTCAGCTCTGAAGAAGTCTGTCGGCAAAACATATCATGCACTCATATTGTTAGTATTATATTTTATGTATGTTTTATCTATTTATTATATTTAAACTGTCATTTCTATTAATTAAATTCCAATCTTTTAGCCTGGGATTTTCCACAGCGCCATCACCAATCTGTTCTTCTCTTTATCGCCTCTTCTAGTGGCGTTTGGAACGGCCCTTTTTGGTGATTTTAGCAGCTTATCTCTTCTTTTCTGTTATCTCACTGGCGCAGGTCTGTACTGAATTTCGACTGGTCTTACAGAGAGTAGACACAATTATTGGAACAAAAATCACCATAGCGTCAAACGGACTGGTCCTCCTGATTGGAACATCATGGAACATTCCATTGGTCGACACGATTACAAGACCCTTTACCAAACTGTACCCGGCTCACTTTTAGACGTGACCTCTTATGAAACAATGCAATGCTAAATCCCTGCTCGAGTAGACAGTTCTACAATGAACTCCAATTCAGCAAGAACAAGCAGTCTGTGTCTCTTCTGATTATGTTTCCTTGTAGAAAAAAAAATGTTAAGCCCTAGAAGTGATTGCACAGAAATGTCAGCTTATAACAGAAAACTACCGCTTGTCTAGCTAACAACAGCTGGTAGTTTGCAGGCAATTCCCGCGTGGCCAGCAGTCGCAATTTGTAACTAGCCTTGTCTTCAAATATTTCAGGGCAACCAAAACGTGACAGGATGACAGATAGTCCCTTCGATAGATACTGACAAACAAATTAGCGGAATGATGCTTCTCATAGCGTACCAGATGTGTTGAGTTCTATCATATGGAACAAGCAATGAGGGACCCCATCTGTGCGTTCTCTAATCACTGATGCACTCGTCGGTGGGTTTTCAGGCAGCGCAAGCATTTTGTCTGCATTTGCATGTACGATAAGCGAACGGTCTTGTGGCGCGACCCGCTCCGATTCATCAGACACTTCAACAAACACTCCGCGTGTTTCAATAATATTATGGCACAAAGCTACCTGTTAGAATAAGAAGACGCGCGCGAGATACAGATCCGGAGATACGCAGAGGATAAGTCAAGTTTTTCAAGGAGCAAATTGGCAAGCGCTGAGAATCGTCTTTTTATTGTGTCGTTGCCAAAATAAAGCAATCAGATCTTGCATATTTCCTTCCTTTTTAATCAATAGCTGGTTACATCACCGGTGTATGTAGGAAATACTAGTTTTTTCCAGTTTATTGAAGACTTTGGGGATTCACCGTGTACATTTGTCACTGGTGAGGCTACCTGAGATGTTAGACATTAGCAACCACTCACTTTATCACTGGTATGTCCCAGGGTCCTTATTACTGGGATGTCCCATCACTTGGTGGTGAAGGACTTGGTGACTCAGGGTTCTTGTATTGTTACATTGATACAATATATAAAGAAACAAAATTTAAAAAGTACCTAAAACCCCCCAAAAGTAAACTCCGGTGGCAAGTAAAATACAGAAAAAGCCACAGCTCAGAGGAACCATGGTGGCATTTGTCCCCGGTCTTTGATGCCGGTCCTCCCCTGTTTTACATGAATAAATAGAGAATTATTTACGGAAGGTATTTTCATACGTCTCAAATATCTATAACTAATATATCTGCACTAATGCAAATCTGGCAAATTTGATAAAGATGGCACCTTATTTGGCTCACTGACCTATAATGGATTGCAAGCTTTCGAGGCTATTTGGGTCTCTTCTTCAGGAATATTATTCTATATACCTCGATGCAAAACTGCACATCGTATAAAAAAATAAAAGGCATGTGAATTGAAACAAAAATAGCAAAATACCAATATATATATTGTGAGATTTTTTTTTTCTACCCACTAGGGTTATTTAATAAATGCCCCCCCCCCAAAGTGTTATAGACCGCAGGAAGCTGTTTCACAAATTTTGCTTTTTTATTAGCTTTTTTTGTTAAGATTCTTAACGCATTTATTAGATTTTTAATAACGTTTTCAATTACATTTTTCATTTTATTGTCATTAACAATATGCCATGTGCCGCCATAATGAAGAATATTTGAAACTTTTTTTTTTTGTTGGTATTTTGAAGTATTGCAAAAATATGTCGATTGTATTCTGTAAATCATGCTTTTATGCCAGCAAAGCATACTTTATTAAACTGATGTAGTCCATGAGCATACGATACTTACCAATAAATACTACATTTTTCGCCATAGCTCCTATGTTTTCAAAGTATCTGTGATTCTTTTTATATTAGTTTTTTTGAACCCTAAGACATCTTGTCGTCTGTAGATATGGAATAGATTAGATATGAGATTTTCATGGTAAATGTCATGTTTGTTTCATATCTGTATCACATTTCTAACGGTTTACTTTAAAATTCTTGGTATAATTATGGAAGAGTTGAATATGACGGCATAGATAGCCTAGTTATTATCTTAGGTTGAATTTTCTATTTTCCATAATTGAATTAGAAGATTGAGAGGAAATTGAGCGTCCCTTTATTTAAGTTCTGACCTTTCCCAGGTAGCTTTTCCTTATGTATCTGTCCTGACCCAGTCTGTGACTGGGATGGATTTATATCTGGGACAATGTCATGACATAAGATTACTATGTCAGAAACAGAACTTTCTTTATTGAATTGTGATGTAATGGAGGAACGTTTCTCAACTTATTTAAGACTCATTTATGACATTGAGGACAAGGACTCATGGTCTCATGGCCAAACTGCTGCTGTTAGGATTATAAAAAGATGATGAAGATAATAATAGAAAGAAAAAAAAAACATGATTATTAGCACAGAGGTGAACTGTATTTTCTTTCTACATAGACAAAACCGGTATTAGCGAGGTTATAATAGTAAGTGATATGTAGGACAATAAACACGAATGCACAAAGAACATTAACCAGTAAATTAGCAAATTTTAATCTATGATAAAAAAAATCCTCCCTTTTGGACCCAAAAGCAATACTTTTTAAAAACACAGATCTGAAGATGTGAAACATTGTATTATTGTGACTGTAGAACAATGTAGAACACTGTGATATGTTCTTACCTAACAAACATACTCATCTCCTAAAAAAGAGGGACATCACGGGAGGAAAGAGAGACGGGTGGATTGAGATCCCAAAATTGATTGTTCATCCTGAAAAAGGGAAACTTGGGAGACACTTGGGAGGAGTTAAAGGGAAAATACATGGTTATTTAGTGCTGGAAGAAGTCATGAGAAGTCTGCTGAAACAATTCAGATGGAGTCCGTAACCCGTTAGAATGTCCTGCTTGGCCTGACCGCAGGATTCCATTGTGATCGTCACCAATAAAACATGGCAGCAAGTAAAGGGGGGGCATTAGCATGAAATGCCCTGGCTGTGCCTTTAATGGAGGTAGATGTAATTTCAGAACATATGCTTTTAAAAAATTTAAATAAAGATAATGAAACAAGAGGTTGGTTCCAATGGAACGCTGGTCTCTCTATCAAGAAGTAGCCTGTGACTAACTACCACTCCCATGATTCTCATCAAGGGAATAACAACAAACGAAAACTCCTTTGAAAACCATGATCAAGCATTTATTATTCATCAATTTATGATGATGCCGTTTGGCTGTGCGTGCTGCGGAGAAGGCTTTTTTTTTTTTTTACATTTTTTTTAATCTCATTTCCACTCACTGCATTTGGTCCTGAAAAGTGTTTTATATGGTGGTTAAAAAGAGACGTCTTAAGACATTTGCTTGATGTTGGAGCTATGTTCAGAAAATCCTCCCTTTGGACCCAAAAGCAACACTTTCAAAAACTCAGATCTGAAGATGCGAATCATTGTGTATTCAGAAATGCAAGACCTAATGACTATCTCAAGTGTAATACTCTGAGCTAACAAGCACTTGGTTAAGTTTTAAACGCGCATGATGAAAAGCGTACCCGTCTCTTCAATGGATAGTATGTGTAATAACACTGGGCGTTGTAAATTATTGAAGTCAGATAACAAATACTATGTTGGGCTCTAATGATCCAATTACATAGAATAAGAGGAAGCCAACAGTATCCATATGCCTACAGAGACACGATGCAAAAATATATATAAGGTACAGAGAGAGAGAAAGAGGAGACCCGAGGGATGGGATTAGGTGAACATTGGCCCCTGTTGGACATCTCATTTTAATCTTGTGTGTTTTACGTGCAGCTCTGTATATAGCCACCAAGGTCGTTAGCATGATAAAGATTTTAGGCAACAGACCAGATCCATTATGTGCTTACTTCATAGCCTTTCTGTATAGTACTGCTGAAGAATGCACCAGGGCTGGACTGTGCGTATTGTGTGATATCAACTGTATGTGTGTTGGACAAATATAATATCGGCATACCTGGGAACTTCGGGGCGACGGCTACCCGGAGCCTTCCCTTGCGGGACGCGGCCAGGACTGCACACTGACGGGTGTCCCGCTGACGTCGGTGGGCGGTACCACTGACGTTGGGGGAGTTCCTGCTGACGTCGGGGGCGTTCCTGCTGACAGCAGCGGTAAAGGAAAAATGGGCGGGGCGTGACCCGGATGATTCGGGTCTTGAACCGGAGGAGCAGCGCTCACCCGGCAA
>VKOC01000006.1:2815587-2836930 GCA_009364415.1 Spea multiplicata
CATATTCCTCAGCTTGTATATGATCATTACATATGTACGTCTTTCCCTGATATGCAATTCTCAATTTTGTAGGAAAGCCCCACGAGTACAGGATATTATTTCGGCGAAGGCATATAGTAGCGTCCATAAATTTCTTTCTTTGAAGCCTCGTTGTTCGAGAGAGATCCGAGAATGTTAATAATGTTGCAAATTTTCCTGTTTTAGAGGGGTTTTTCCTCATTTCTTTAACCAAAGTTTCTTTTATACGGGTGTTGTTAAAACGAACCATGACATCTCTTGGAAAATTACTCTGTGAAGGAAAGGGAAGTCTATGTACTCTTTCAACCGGAGTATGGCCTTGCGTGTCATGATCCACAAATGTTGATAATAGTTCATTCAGATAAGCTTCAAGATCTTTGACTTCTTCTGGAATACCACGAATTTTTAAATTTTGCCTTCGAGATCTATCTTCAAGATCAGCTAGCTTGAGATCTTGCTTTATTATCTCTAGTTTCATAAATTCGTTCTGAGATTGTAGATCTTTGCATTTTGTTTGTAAGGTAACTATATCTTCAGACTGTAAAGCGATAGATGTTCTTAACTGGGTCAGTTCTTCTCTGTATTCTCTGAAGTGCTGGTCCAGATCAGATTTAATTTTATTATATAAAGTATCTAGAGCTACAGTTAAGGTAGTGTTCGTAATATACTCTGATAAATTGGTAACACTTGTCTCAAATATTGGTTCCGGAGATGATTTAGAAGCAATCATTGATGTATCTGTATGGCTTTTAGGTGAGTAATAAGCAGAGATTGGTGAGGGTTTCTTCACTTTAGTAGACATCTTAGCTTTTTTTTTTTCGTCCTTCTGTTCTCCTTTTACACTAGCCGAGCTTTCTCCCTTTGGAGCTCACTACATAAAATTTTTTTTTTTTTTTTTTTTTTTTTTTTTTCTTCTCTATTTTTTTTTTTTTTTTCTCCTCCCTTTTCTATTTTTTTTTTTTTTTTTTTCTCTTCCTTTTCCGCCTTCTCTTCCCTTTCCCATTCTCTCCCTTTTCTCTTTTCCTTTTTCTTCCTTTTTTTCCTTCTATTGGATAGTTTCGGCCCTGAATTACATTATACCTACCCTTATTCAGATATTTGGAAAAAGCAAACTATGTCTTGTTCTCTATGTATAAAGTCCTGCTCAAATATTTAGAAAAGCTTTAGGTGTCTTTATCAGTAATATAAAATCGAGAATACGCAGACAAAGGGTTTCAAAAGGTTCAATCCGTCAATAATAAGATTATTCAATTCCAAAAAATCCCGAAAAAATCCCCCCTAAAGCGCCTTCAGAATCATCCTTAATAATAGTAATTAAAAATAGAATGGTTAGAGCTAAATTCCATTCAGAAAGTCCAATACGCGCTAACTGCTACTTTGTTATCTATGTCCTTACTTTTCGATATATAATATAAATATTTGCTATCTAAAGGTAAATCTCTAAAGAAAGTTAATTGAACCATGTAACAATTGATTGATTCAAGTTAGACTAATAAATCTTCAATATCTCAAGTTAATCTTAATGGAGTTAGCTATTTCTTCAGTTGATCATATAAAAAAAAAAAAAAAAATATATATAGTATAATTTTCTCGCACTTCCCTTACAGGGGGGCCCTTCTCAGTTGCCTCGCTGTTCTCCACACCGCCAATTGCTTCACGCTGCCAGCTACCTCATATTCCGTTCACCGCCACCGACCGTAAATAAAGAGCAAGTTCCAATCTCCTTTCTGTTGTCGCGTCTGCAGCCTTGGTGCCCGTATCAAATTCGGATTACCGGTAAGACGATAAGCGGTTTGAGGAGCTGAATTACAAAACTCAAAGTAGCTCCACTACGCAGAACCACACAGCACGGTAAGCTGTCCGGTTATCTGTGTGTCCGTGTATCTGTCTGGCGGTCGAACAATCAGATGGTCGGGCGATCAGGCGGTCAAACGAATCAGACGATCAAGCGGGAGGTCGGTCGATCAAGCGAGAGATCGGGCGATCAAGCGGGAGGTCAGCGAGAGGTCGGCGGGTGGAACGGGCGGATTGACGATTACGATGGTCACAGTGGCAACTGCTGCGGTGATCGATCAACTCAATCCAGGAACCCGTCGGTCAGAAGGTGGTCAGAGGCCAGAAATCATCCCTCTACGTCCCTCTCATTCTCTGCTCCACACGGAGGGACACGCGCCAAACACAACGCAGCTACGTAGCTACGTCATCCCCACCTTCTGACAGCATTTTTAACTTACATGCATCTATGCCGACTTTCCTTTTTTTAAAGTATTAAATGAATCGGCCAAAACCACTTGGCAGCGCATTCCACAGCTCAACCGCCCTGACTGTTTGCTTATCAAGAAATCTCTTTTCCTCCGAGTTGAGATGAAGCCCTGGAGTTGCCGGTATAGATACGCAGTCAATTGACCCCAGCAGCTGCGGTTACAAAGTTTCAAACCACCTCAAATACCCGCGTCAGATAACACAACCCGGATCACCGATAGGTCTTCTCTCCTTCCAAAACAGTATATTAAGATATGGTAAGGAAAATGCAGAGCTCTACAAAAGAAAGACATTATTTTACTTTACCAAGAGGGTGGTAGATGAATGGAACAGCCTACCATCAGAAGTGGTAGAGGCCAATACAGTGAGGGAATTTAAACTTGCATGGGATAGACATAAATCCATCCTGAATGTAAGACAATATCAAGACTCAAGGTTTAAGTCTTTACATTAGGAAAAATAGGCATATTTTGTCTATATTTCTGTGTTTCAGCCATATAAGCTCTTAAAATGTACAGTATATTTATAAAAAAAAACCTTAGATGGTTCAGATTTGTAATTTAACTTATTCTTTACCGATTGCACATTTTTTGTTTGTTTAGTTATGATTCCCTTTTTTCATTTTTTCCACGTACAGTCCAACATTTAGTGTGCAAACATATAAAAAAACAATGGAGAAAAAAAAATAAAAAGCCACGTTTTTGCATGAGTTTGCTATGATAATTGTCACTAAGGCATATAACTATTTTCTTATTTTCACGTAAAACGTATTTTTTTTAACCAAAAATAGTAGATGCATGCTGGGAAATACAGCATTCTAGGAACCAGATTATATCAGACAAATCGCAAATATATTGTAAAACCTGCATAAACAGTTAAAATATCCACATAAATAACGCTCTTCTGATTAATATAAGTTTTTTCCCCCCCGTAAAGTTATTTTCTTCTTTCCTGCACTTGTTTACCAAGTTCTTCTTGCTGGGGAACCTTGGAGTTTGTGGAACTAAAATGCCACTTCGTAGATAAAATCATCAATATTTTCACTTTCCTGGCAAACATGTCTCACCGGGGGGTCACCAATACACTTTTATTACCCGGCTGTCGGCATCATGCCATCGCCAGACAGATAAACGATTCTACCGAGGAATTCTTTTAATTTTATTTTTTCGGGCGATCGCGGGAGCTCATAACCAATAAATTCAGCTAAACGCGATACCCCTATTAACTAATTCCGTGTAAATCCTCAAAGGCAGCTCAGACGCAAACACTTCAAAGGATTCCTGCAGAATATTGAAAATAATATTCACCCTGGGACGGGGGGGGGGGGGGGGTTTAAGCACGGATCTTGCTACTGTTTTCTTTATGATTAGGGCTACGACATAGCTAAATGTCATTTAGTCCAAACACTGTGCTCTGACGGATTTGTTAGACTAGCGCGCTATTTGTCTTTAATAAGTTTCCTTTGCTCTGACAAATACATTTCGCTCCATTCTCAAACACAAGAAGAGGTTGTTAAATAGCATTGTAAAACAATATCACTAATTACAATAGACTGTAAGCTCCCGAGGGCAGGACCTCTTCTCCTTCTGTACATGTGTTAATGTTATTGTCTATTCTAGATCGTCTTCTGCTGAATATTTTTACTGTTCCCCGTTGTATCCGCGCCACAGTCGTCAATACAGAAATGGAATGAAATACAACCCCCAAATAATGCACGTTTTTGGGCTAAACGTAAGAAAATAACAAAAGATAAACGATCGCTGTGCCGTTTCCAAGCAATGTGTATCAAATTGCTCGTTCTTGTAACTCCGAGGGCACCTCTTTGGCCTTTCTAGATAAACGTCTCTACGGCGTATTGAGTGTTGTGAACTTTTAAAGGTTACGCAAAACTTTTAAAAGCCTTAAAAGGAAATCATAAAACTTGGGAGAGAATATTTTTGATTCTAATCGGATCACACCGCTGCCGTCAGAAGTCTGGCACTGCATAAATCCTTAAGCTTCAGATCTCCGGAATAACGGAGGAGAAGAAAAAAAAAAAAAAAAGACAGAAAAAATTACAGAAAATGTAAAACTGGGAAAAAAAAATAAAAAAAATATCCCCAATATTTTCCCTTCTACTGTCAGCAAATATTACCATTATTTGGTAACCCTGTTAGGTCCTTATAGCATACATTTGCTGTATTTGCTGTATTAAAATTCACTGCAAAAAAACAAGATTTACAGCGACTTCTAATTTTCAGCGGGTGGATTTCAGCTCTTACCTTTGCACTTGTTTTTTTTTTTATATAATTTGCGACCTCATTTGTAATTCTGATTTACGTTGCACACCTTGTTATTTTTTTATCACATGTAAAAATTTGGAAATGAAAGCGTTAAACCAACTCCAGGTGGCAAATGAAGGGCTAATGACGCTGTTACCTAGAAAACGGCGTTAAGCCAAAAATAAAAATGATCGGTAAAATTTGTTATTAAAATTCTAGGAATGTTCCAGTTGTGATGTCGGTTATGAGTCAGGGAATTGTCTCTTACTGATTCTCTGATGATTTCACTCCAGCCGAGATGCAGAAATTCCACCTCCTGGTCTCGGCTCATGCCCCGGTCTCACCAGTTCATCCTGCTTAGTTATCCTCGTGAAAAATCGTGTTACACGGTTCCTTTAAGATCCTCCTTGTCTCCCGGTGAATGGTTTGAAGCACAAAGAATGGAGTGAAAGGGGATGGGGGATTAAAGGACTTGGACGTACCGGCATAGCTAACCAATTATCGGAGCAGATATAAGTAAATACTTCAATATGAAATAAGTAAATAAAAATGATATATATATACTTTAAATTAAGCAAATTAAGCAAAATTAAGCAAATTAACATCATTTTAATGTTTTAAAATATTTTCAAATATTTGTATTTAATGTATATATATCTATATATATTTTATTATTGTTTGTGATTTTGGAAAAATCCAATGCATTGTCTTCAAAATACCCTGGCACAGAAACAAAATTGATGTTTATTTAAATATTGAGCAGATCAGACAGGCTGTCAAAATGAATGCTTCTAATCCGAAATCATGCAATTAAGATTAAGATTTTAATGTTGAGATCAATATAGCCCTAAAACACCGAAATAAAATATTCTATGTTTAATGTTCCCGGTTTATTTTACGTAGTAGAATGTCGCTGTGATGTTAGGACTGCCTCTCATAATTGAATAAATATGTTCAGTTCGTTTATTATCAGCCATTTGGCCTGATTCAAATATGGGTTCAACATAAAACACAACCAACGGCTAATTCCAGTCACCAGGTTTAGCTATTCGGTGAAAAAGGATTGTAAATCATGGTTAGCGTGTGTAGTGGTAAAATATACGGTTTTAAAAAAGTTGCGTATGGGTCACTAAAACCACTAGCCGGTCCGGCGGCTGCTAACGTGTTCTCATCCGGTTCAGAGAAGCTGAATGTTGGGAGAACTAAGGACCAGGGCTGATTCAAGGCTCTGGTGGGCCCTGGGCAAACAATATAATAGTGGGCCCCCCTCCGTCCTGTAGAGGGGGAGCAGGTGCTGTAGTGGGGAGTACAGGGGCTGTAGGTGGGGGGACAGGGCTTGTAGTGGGGAGCCCATTAGCCCTGTTCCCCCCACTACTAGCCTCTACCTCCCCACTGTGGGGGGATAGGTAGTGTAGTGTAGTGGAGGGGATAGGTGCTGTATGGGGGGGTAAAGGATATAGTGGGGGAAAGGTGCTGAGGGAAAATTAGTTGATTATAAAATTCAAAACAAAATGTATTAAAAAAAAATATTCAAAGAAAGTGGCTGCACGTGCGGCCATCTTCGAATTCCACTACTGCGGACCACTGTCCACTGTCGCGGAGGATTATTATTTTTTTTTAAGTAATAAGAAGCCTTGGAAACCATGTTGATTTCAGATTTAATAATATACATACAATCATTACAGGCATGAGTAGATATAGAATGTTAACCCCTCTAATACCAGACATGAGTAGATTCAGAGAATTAACTCCTCTATCACCAGACATTACACACACAGTCACACAGACAAACACAGTGACAAACAAACACAGTCACACAGACAGTCACACAAACACTGTGACAAACACAGTCACACACACAGAGTCAAACATACCTGGTGCTGGCTGCAGCTTACTTTGAGTTGGTGTGAAGGAGGAACTCAGGCTTCTTAACTCTCAGGCAATCAGGAGAGTTGAGAAGTCTCTCCTGACTGGCTGAGACCTCCTTTACTCAGACTAATCATGTGTTCACAGCGATGGATTACGTTGTACAATGCTAACTTTAATGATGACAGGCGGCAAGCGCGTAATTTTGATTGCTTTAAATGTTTCGTACAAGGATTTAAGGTGGCAATGATATCTGGGAACTTCTAGGGAAGAGGCTTCGTGATGGGGTGGGGCCAGCCCCGAACAGCCTTTAGTAGGTGGAGAGTAGGTGGAGAGTAGGTGGGAAATGTGGTGGGAGTGGTTAAACGCCACTCCTCTGCCTACAGAATCTGACCCAGAGACCCAGTGAAGCAGGGAGTTCCCAGGTATGTGCATGGCTGCCTGTAGATTCCTTCTTTTGGGGTGAAAGAGGGCTAGCCCCCCATCAGACTTGGCAGAAAGTAGGTAGGAATCATGCCTATACTTAATTGCCAGTATAAACACAAAAAAAATAGAGACAAGCTATAACGCGTTTCGCTCATTGATTGGTGCTTACTCATTAGCTTTTTCAAGGCGTCATTCAACGGGTGAATCTGTGGGTGCTCGGCTGTTGATGGGAAGCAATGATGAATCATCTACTTCTCATCACCACTAAGAATCCAACAAAGTGTTGTGGGAAGTACAGAACATTTATTAAGATCCGTGAAACAAAAGGATTTATATACAAAGGTATACCAATAATATGACATTACCAGGGACTGATTTACATCTACATTCTAATAAAAAAACAAAACAAAAAAAAAAATTTGAACTTTAAAAGGCTTTGTATGTTGGGTAAAAAATAATGGGGTATTTTCAAAAATACCAATATCATTATATAGATTTTAAAGGTCATGTAATTCAAGGTCACATACATTATTTTTTTCTTAAATGTTTGCTTTTAGTGAGGCTGTAATCAGGTGCATTTTATATTCCAAAAAAACCCCATGATCTACCTACTCATGATCATTTAGCACCTGCTGAGTCCATGGACTCCTCACTCCCTCGCCCTTAACAGGTAAATTAAATCAATCTGGGAATCCAACCTGCTTCCTCGAATGGCTTTCAAAGTCCGTGTTTTATGGGATTCATGGCATGAGTCGATGTTTCTGTGTTAGAGGCACTGCAGCAGTAAATCAGAACCCACAGAAGCGTAACCTCCAGTTGATCACTTCTGACTGGTAAATAAAAATCAATCATTTGCTAGCAGTACACAATACATATAATTACCTTGTATTTCTTTGGATATTAGGTGACATTCAACTCCAGAGGATCCTTCGATACAATTACCGCTTCTTAACCCTGTGAGCATCAGAGTGTAGAACCACATCTGCCACTTAGAATTCAACCTTCTCTAAAAATGATGTCACAGATGCTTGCCCCCACATGAAAGAGGACATTTCCTGTTTTTCATAACAAAATATTTTGCGTATTATTTTAGTAAGGCCTGTTACAAGGTGGGATTCACAGCTTAATGGTGGTATGTGTTTACATGCTGTCAGATACAAAAGTATACAATAATACAATCAATACAATTAAACAGAAATAAAAAAAATCTAGCTGTCTTTGGGAAAATAAAGGTTTTAAACTCCCCCGCATCAATAAATAACAGAAACTTTAAAAAAATGCATTTGATGGATATATGTCTGCCCACCATAGTAGTAAGTATGGAAACTCTATAGATTTGCTTCTAGAATTTGTTTAATTACATCCGGAACGAGTATAGTGGTTTTTTTTTAAATTATATTTTAAAAAATAATAATTAAGCTAATAGCCAGGAACCAAGCAACCGCATGGCTCCATCGCTTCCAACAACCTTATTATAGAGTGTTGGGCTTGAAACCCAACAATGCACCCAACCAGTATGTTACCGTACCCGTGTCACTGGATTTAATACTACTGTGGCCTTCACAACAACAAATCGCACTTGGATCGGCTCTAAAATAATACAGATAAAAATGTTGCAAAATCTTATTAGAAGACAAACATCACCGAGCTGTTCTACACTGCTAAATACAGAAAAGCCCTTTCTTAAAAAGATCTATCCTAAGCTATCTCAAGCCCCTGAAGAACATGGTTACTTCCCCAGTGTTTTTAAAAAGTTTGTTCTAGACTAGTTTGCACATATTAACCCCTTAATTACAAAGCCCGTACATGTACGGGCTCAAAATGCATTGTTTTCAATGGGTTTAGGGTGCCGCCCATTGTCCTTAAGGGGTTAACAGCGATCCATTCTGGCCTAGGCCCAATAAACAGGGCCCAGGGTGAGCTGCAATCTCCTTGCCACAGAACTGGCAGCCCAAGGTCATGCCTAGGGCAGTGGTAAAAATGTCTCTGCATATTAATTAAAAAGGGAAAAACGAAGTAGTTCTGACATCATACTTCCCAATTTCTATTCATTGCCAGTGTTGGTTGCCACAGCTTAATGACAAACTCAATATAAACTTGAAATGAATGGACTCTTCCATTGTTGGAGGAGTGGTAAACCATCATCAGAACATTTTCCTTTGACAAATTATTATCAATTATAAGAATCATATAATATATTCATATATTAGTGAATGGATTTGTTAAGAATTAGCTCTTGTTGCCGATTGATGACCTGGTTGATGATGGTTGATGACCTAGTTGTAAAAGATGATTTTCAAATGCATAATAGTCAAGTGAAAACCATTATGTTGCCTTTCCAGGTATGTTTTTCAGCATGGAGCGATCAAAGGACAAACAAAGTACGAACGAGGCACGTCTAATGTTTTACAGTAAAAAATTATATTTGTTGAATGCGTTTTCTGTCAATTTTGTGTAGTGCCAGATGTTCCTTACTACGTGCCAAATTTATGTTCAATAGAAAGCCGGCTGGAAGAATTACTTACTAGCTAATAATGGAGTGCAGGAACAATGTAACAAGTGTGAGTGCTACACTAAGGGTATTGACGCAAAGCCAAAAAATGGGAATACATATTGTAATATTATATTTTTTCACTAATTGGACTTCAGCGTGGAGCGCTTGGATCCTTCGTGCTGATCCTACAATCAATACACCAATATAACAATTGCTTTACGACAACATGCCAAGTGGCAAGTAATGACTCCTGGCACCAAATAATAATAATATATAGTTTCTAGTGCTTGTAGATTGGGCTAACATTATATTCATGTTTTTTAAATGACGCACATTTTCTATTATTCTTACAAAGACTGAACAGATGAGATTTTGGAAAGTAACTAAAAAGTCCTGAAATGTTATAGGTTAATAAATAACAAATCCAATGATTGTGCCAGTCCAATTATTGATACACAATCAGCTTCCTATTCACAAAATAATATGGTGGTGCAGAAAGGAAAGAGGTATAGGTTGTATGTGTGCAGAAACAGCACGCGCCATATTTATGAAGGGTATTTCGGAGAAAAGCAGTACATCAATCATAATTAGTTCTTTGCCTGATAGTAAATCTGTAAAGCAGGTCTGGACTGGCCATCTGGCACACTAGTGGGCCACCAGCCATCAGTGACCCATACTCCCCCAATCTACATAAAAACATAGCGTGCGGCTACGCATATGTATCCATCAGCCGCCCCTATGTCATCAGGCGGCCGCTGGCCTTAAAGTGCCAAGGCCATCTTGTGATCGCCACTCCGGCCCCGGTCAGTAGCATTAAGAGAGAAGGTTTTGCCACTCTACAGATCTCTGGTCAGAACTCACCTAAAGTACTCTGAACATATCTAGTTTATCTAGTTAACGTTCAAAGGGCGACTAAAATGAGTACATAAACAAAAACAGTATGCATAAAAATACAGAAGATTTGGCATTTTGTATCCAAATCTAAACTGTATCATGAGGCTGACCCCAATGTGGTTTAAGAATGCCTTTATAGCACCGATTACAACGTCATAGATACTAAAGAGAGTTATTTCTTATTACACTAATTAACCCCTTCAAGACCGGGACGTACCAGGTACGTCATCGATGATGCGCGATCCAGCGTCGCTATGAACGCTGGGATCGCCAGAGGCGGCATGTTGTTATCTTATTGGAAGTTTAACCAAAACACGATTGTGCTCTGAAATAGAAACAATTTATGAACAATTGTATCTTTCATCCAAAAGGATCTGGCTTGCCAAAGGTATAAATACCAATCCAGAAACTATTGTATGAAGCATGAGAATTGTTATTTTACATTTACAAAAAAAAAAAGGTTATTTTTAGGAATTACAGAAAATTAAGAATTGGTGACAGACCCACTCCTAAATGACCTGCTGTTTATTTCTGACATGTGATCTCATTCATGTAACTTATTGGTTAAAAAGCAAAGAAAAATAAAAAAAAAAATACAAAAAAAAAATAAAAAAAATACCATTGTTTACCTTTGTTCCAAAGCATTGCTACTAAGGAGAATATGTTCTCTGCCGGATAAGTCAATGGACAAGTCATCTGCATACCATAGCCAACCATTTGAATAGAAGTCCTATATAAATCAGTTTTCCATATTGTCTCCAGTAGAAGCCATTAATGCTTTGAAAGTCCTTCAGAAGCTGCTATGTTCTACAGCCTTTGAAAAATCAATAAGCATTTATTCATGAGTGGAACTCCTTGTACGTACAATTAATTCCCATTAACAGAGTCTCTAACTGACCAACTCGATGGGTTTGTACAGTGATAATTGGGTTCACTTCTTGAAAGAATTTTAAATAGAGCTATTCCGCTTTCAGAGCTTCTCATTTTTTTTCTTCTTCTCAAAATGATTGTTTTGGAGATTCTTGGATTAAAAGTAAAGGACTAATTTACCTTGTAAGTGAGATCTGTGGCTTAAAGTGTCAGCACTAGAATAGCAATGTTCTATTCTGAAGTTCTCTTGCTTCTCCTCACCCAACCCTCGTGAAAGCTGGGGAGAGGTAGCTTAATGGGGAGGTCAAGTTTATATTCGTTAAATAATAGTCATGATATTAATAGTCAGAAAGTTAAAAAAAAAAGGCTGCTACACCGAAATGCCAAATGTAGGATTTAGGAAACGGAACAGAATCCCTTTAACCATCATAGACTACCGACGGCCTAATTTACATATGATGTTAAACTAACATTTGAAGACATTCCTAAAAATAGTATTTTTTATTTTATTTGACGTACTGGTTCAGCTTTAAGAAAGGGATCAAACCCACTTTATTAAGCCTGATATTTTCTTTTTGATATTTTCTTTCTTGTCTAAATTGTGTTTTCTGAGACATCTCGATGCCAAGACCTAATTCGGCATCCGTGTGACCTCTAATCACAGGGTATCATATTAGAAGGGACAGATATGTATATTGATAATAAGGGATACTACCCTTACCCTGCATCCTTGTTTCTCCTTCGTTATATAGCTAAGGAGAACTTCCTACCCCAGTACCCTCATCCCCAACATTGAGGAATAATAAGAAGAAGTAGGGTAAGTAGGGCTCTGTGATCTCCTTGCAACCTGCATGCAGCTCATCAGGTTCCAACATAATCCTGTGCTCAAAGGCCAGACCCGGACTTGCCATCTGGCACACTGGGCACATGCCATTGGGGCCGCTGGCCGACAGTTTCACAATCAGCTTTATCCGATCTGCTGCTCCAGCGTACCCCGTATATCAAGCTGCCATCCGCCCTTTCATCGTCGGGCAACTGCTGGCCTTAAAGTGCCAGGGCCACCGCATCGTAGGGTGTTTAAAACAGCAACAAGGTTTGTGTCTTATTCTTAGATATGAACAGATCAATATATTGTGTACACTGTAGGGCTTTCATCACTTGCGACCCACCATAAGCATAAAGAATCGTTGGGTGGGTAACAAGGATCCAGAAAATAATCGTACCCTCAAAAAGCAGCTAAGAAAGAGCTTTACTACCTGAATCCCTTCTTGTTAAGCGTCTATGTTTTTTTTTCCTCTTTGGGGGATTTCACAAGCCTAGGGGAGTAAGAATAACAATCTGGCACTATGTAAAAATATTAGTCGCATACATATGTGTCACCGGAGCTAGCAATTGTTCCAACAAAGCCCTGCAAGTGACAAAGCTACCATGTCACGAAGGCATTTCCATTGGCTTTGAAATACGTATTATCCTATCATTACACTTCGAAGACATTAGACACAGAGAGAGCCTCTGTAAACACAAAATACCCAGATGATATTGTACTGTTCGTTCAGATTAAATATATCTTATCCTTAGATTTACACCGCCACTTTACAGCTTCTGAAAATGACTGTCTCAGCTCTGAAAAGTAATTCCACCCTGTCATATTTGTCTTTGGAAATTGTAACAAATTATGGTGATTTATAACATCAAATTCAAGTCTTCCATTTTTTTTTTCCTCCCCAGAAGGGAACATCGTCGATGGTGAGATCCTAGACCATTCATTTATCCTGGTGGAAGGTGACAATGAAAAACATGTTTCATCTCCTCGGCATGCTGAATGACACCCCTTTTTCCTTTGAGGAGAGGCTGTCAACATAACTCAAGCTGTCACGGCACCCGTACAAAGGGATGTGGAAGGAATCTCAGGCTCCCCTACCTGCTTCCCTGCTAATGAGCTGTGACGGCCTCCTGTGAACGGCGAGCATCACCGATTCCGACACCCCTTGACCTATAATGCTCTCCTTCCAGTCAATATATGTTACCATATCATCCGTCAGTCCGTAAGGACAGATCATGGGGTGGAACGTCTTTAAAACCACCGTTTAAAGGTCTAAAGAGCCATAGGATGCGTTACAAATGTGCTAAAGGTTATATCTGCCCAGGCTGAGTCTCTTCTGAGAATAAAAAAATATATTAAAAAAAATATATATATATCTATGTTACTAAGCAATTGATTCATGTTCTACTTTGCAAACAAAGCTGCATAATGATACGGTGTTTAGCAAGAGAGTGGAGAGTGGTAGTTAAGTGGAACAGCCTCCCAACAGAAGATGTTTAAGCATGGGTATAGGATGGAATTTAAGCATGGTTAAGCATGGGATAGGCATATCTGTGAGACCAAAGACCAATTAAGGTTTAAGTTCTGTGTTTCTAAGTCTGAACCCCTTAGCACTTTCACGCTGCACAATAATTCCACAAGAATAATGGACATTTTCCTCCTTTCTAACAAAATAGTCCACTTTGCTTTTGATGGCCGTCCTGCTGGGTTTCTTTTAGCAGATTAAGACTCTTCTCTGCCGCTACTTCCAGCTTCATGGAGCTCTGGAGACCTCGCTGTCTGCCGGTGGCCTCAGCAAACTCCTGATGCAGAAATCTCATGGAGACACAATATTACAGAGTTGGATATTGTCTTATGAAGGATCAAGGTGGAGGAGATGGTTTCATTTTAGTGCTGAAAGGACAGCGATGTCTCCAGTGCCATCTCCTGTTCTACATGAGGCATTTGCTGGATGAACGCCATATAACTTCCCTTTTCTTAGGATCTGAATGATTATTCCTCCCCACTAAATTAGCTCTTCCCATTTGTTGAACTGCAAGGAACTTCAGGACATGACATCGGTCTGATAATGTCAACTGTGCCACAGATCTCATATTCCACAAGGTCAACTTTGGGCAAACAAAAACACAAGCTATAGGCGGTTTTAATGAATACATTTCCCTTGCTTTAAGACGTGACAGTGACCGTTCCCCTTTACGTAGTAGAAAACAGACAGCGGAATTTGCACAGGAGTTGTGGTTATAAGTCCCTCACTTTACTATTAGTAAGTAACTGACACATGAAGAAGAGCTAAGATGCCCCTTGAAGAAATCTTGCCGATTTAACCATAGATTATACAGGGCCGGCCAAGCACTTCTTGCAGCAGAAGCTCATTGGGGTTGGACCTTTGTAAAGAATAATAGTTAATAATAGTGATAGTAGTGATAATAGTTAATAATAGTAATAGTGGTGATAATAGATAATAATAGTAATAATAGTGATAATAGATAATAGTATTAGTAGTGATAATACATAACAGTGATAATAGTTATAATAGATAATGGTAGTAATAGTTAATATTATTAGTAGTGATAATAGATAATAGTAGTGGTAACAGGGCCGGCCGAAGACTTAACGCCGCCTGGGGCGAAGTTTAAAATGCTGTATTTTAAACTTCGCCGACGCCATTATTTACCCCCCCCCGGTACTTACCTTTAAAGAGTCCTGCGGCGAGTCTCCCTGCTCTGCCACGGTGCCGGCTTGTAATGCTGAGCGCCGGAAATTGACGCCACTTCCGCCGCCCAGCATTACAAGCCGTCACCGAGACCGAACAGGGAGACTCGCTGCAGAGGAAAGAGAGAGGGGGGGGCCGAGCGGGTAAGCGAAAACCACTCGGCGTCCCTCTCTCTCCTCCGCTTCAAAACGAACAACAAAAAAAAACGCTTGGGGCGGCAAAGTGCCGCCCCTTCTAAAGTGCCGCCTGGGGCAATTGCCCCAGTCGGCTCCATTGTAGGGCCGGCCCTGAGTGGTAATAGATATAGTAGTAATAGTGATAATAGTTAATAATAGTAGTAATAGTGATAATACATAACAGTGATTGTAGTAATAGTGATAATAGTTAATAGTGATAATAGTTAATAATAGTAGTAGTTGAGATAGTAGATAATAATAGTTAATAATTGTAGTGATAATAGATAATAGTAATAATAGTGATAATAGTTAATAATAGTAGTAGTAGAGATAGTAGATAATAATAGTTAATAATAGTAGTGATAATAGATAATAGTAATAATAGTGATAATAGTTAATAATAGTAGTAGTAGAGATAGTAGATAATAATAGTTAATAATAGTAGTGGTAATAGATATAGTAGTAATAGTGATACTAGTTAATAATAGTAGTAATAGTGATAATACATAACAGTGATTGTAGTAATAGTGATAATAGTTAATAGTGATAATAGTTAATAATAGTAGTAGTTGAGATAGTAGATAATAATAGTTAATAATTAGTAGTGATAATAGTAATAATAGTGATAATAGTTAATAATAGTAGTAGTAGAGATAGTAGATAATAATAGTTAATAATAGTAGTGATAATAGATAATAGTAATAATAGTGATAATAGTTAATAATAGTAGAGATAGTAGATAATAATAGTTAATAATAGTAGTGGTAATAGATAATAGTAATAATAGTGATAATAGTTAATAATAGTAGTAATAGTGATAATACATAACAGTGATAGTAGTAATAGTGATAATAGTTAATAGTGATAATAGTTAATAATGGTAGTAGTAGAGATAGTAGATAATAATAGTTAATAATAATAGTGATAATAGATAATAGTAATAATAGAGGTGAATCCCAACTTTCCAGCAAACTCCCCTTTCAACCCATGTACAAAACAATCATCATCCAGTAGAAACTCTTTAAAATATTGAAGTAACTCTACAAACCATGCAGAAAGTCCAAAGTGTTTTCAATCTGAGTCTGTCGCCATTGTAAAACATTTGTATAAAAAAAACACATTTCTGTTCTTTTCTAGCAACAAATCAGTTAAAATTTTAAACACAGATTACAAGGGTAAAAATGACCTTTTATACAACCTTCCACAACCTAATAATATGACTTTAGTGAAACAGACCTTGTGGGGTTTTTTGTTTTTATTTTGAAATAATTAGTTAACTATTCTCAACGGAAAACAGACAACGGCAAAGATAAACTTATTTCAACAAAATTAATCAGAAATAAATAATTGAAATAGCTTCATTAAAAATGATTTGCATCGCTCAGAACATTATGCCGTTTGGGCTCCCAGCATTAAGGTATTAGGGCTACAGTAAGTGTATGTAGAAAGCAATTTACAAGATTTGGCTTTTTTGTGCTAGTTTGAAAAGCAGTAATAATTAATATGTCCTTATTTTGGCAGCTGAGAGAGGACAAAAACAACAATAATTGAGCAGTACTGTTTTACCGACAGACAATTTGGGGTCTCACATGAACAGTGTGTATGTGCTTTCTTTTCTTTTCTTGTGAATTTGGTGCAATGTATATAGACTTATTAAGCATTTAATTTTTTCAGTATAGTTTTCCACTACTGACTCCTTGATTTATAGAAAAAAAATTGCTTGTTTTACGTAGGGGATGATGGCTAAATTTCAGCACTGAGTGCTTCATTAAGTACTTAATTGAAGAGTGTAGCTAATAAATGAAGAGTATCGTTGTGTATCACACAATACTTTTCTGGACACATTTTAAGGAACACATTCTTGGAGGACCTTCTACATTGAACAATTTCCAGATAGTGCTTTAATTTTAGGGTGCAGTACCCTTTTTGACCTTTAAATCTGTGGCGGCGCAATATGTCATGGCCTTATGCCTATTCCATGCTTGCTTAAACTCCTTAACGGTATTCACCTCTACTATGTCTTCTGGAAAGGTATCCCATGTATCCACTACCCTTTTCTGTAAAGTAATATTTTCTGATATTACTTTTAAATCTTTGCCCCTCTAGCTTTAGACCATGTTCTCTTGTGGTAGTATTTCTTCTTTAAAATAAACGCTCTTCCTTTATCATGTTGATTCCCTTACTGTGTCGATTACTGCAGTCCCCTTCAATTACATATATATATATATATATATATATAGCTTCTTTTTCATTTATATATTTCCCTTTCATGTCAATATCTGAAACATAAATGCAATTATGTTATTTTATTTTTTATAATGTACTTATAATTTTACAATTCACTTTATCAGCTGATACATATTAATGGCTTCAAAGGAAAACAAATATATTAATTTAGTACAGGATAACACAGCAAAAAAATAAGTAAACTGCTGGCTGTATCACATTGACTGTAATGAGCTTCAGTTGTGGCAATGATGTACACTAACAACAGTTACAGTTTTATTGGGCAAATGTCAGTTTTCATTGGAGATAGATTAACATAATTTCAATTTTAATATTTAAATTAGTGTTATCTAGAGAAAATAGAACTTGGGGCCAGATCTTTTTTGTAAAAAAGAAAAATGTTCATCTCTCCACTCCTAGCCAAGCCAAAAAGGTCAATGATAGCTAAAATGTATCGGGAATTAAAACCTTTTCACCGTTTACGATCAGAAATGTTTTAATAGTCCAGACTTCTTTTCTACTTCCTACAATGTCCATTTCAAGCAGAGAACCGTACCCTGCCACATCCATCACTTCCAATTATGCCATCCCTCAAATTCATATCAAAAAGAGTAAAACGTAGTAGAGATGATCATTATAACAGTACTAGTCCCACAGAGGACTGTAGTTGCCAGCGTTTGATGATTAGAATCCAACTTAAACTGCACTTTTTATCAATTTCAATGTTTTAGCGACACACACAGAATCAGAGTCATGTTTTTACCCAAATCCTCAGTTTTTGTTCTCATGTCAGGATTAAAATAAATACGATAGCTCCCAGTCTAACCCAGTGAAGGAATTTAAACACGCATGGCTCCTGAATCTAAGACTAAGTCTAAGGACTGATTGAGATCCGAGTCTCTACAGCAGGAACAATGGGCAGACCAGACGGGTCGAATGGGTCTTACCTGCCCTCAGGTGTATGTTTCTACCTTGAATTTCTTCCTATGAAGGTTGAATCACATTCCAACAATATTAACCCTTTTTTCAAAGTACTTTCAGTTACGTTGGCAAAAACGGCGTACGCTTGTCACATGACAGCTAAGTGTTCCTGACAAAATGATTATTTATTAATAAGTATTAAAGAATTATTAGAAAGCCACCTTTGAACTGTATATTTTGTGCCTCCAATAATTGGCAAAGCCAGGAGGTATATATCACCCCCCTTCAGCTCGGTCCCGGAAACTGTTTAATTGTTTGGCCCAAACTGATCCGTATAACCCAACTCACAGGCCATGTATGAGAAATATTATATATATCCAGACTAGCTGCATTATATTATATAAGAAACCACTGTTCGGTGTGATTCCAGCCTAACTCATTTCTATTTATATATGTCCCTTTTATTTGATGCCCAATTACTTATTAACTACTGAAGTAGTGTATCAAACAGCACCTGGATAATCTACATAGAAAGACAGTTTGTGATAAATGGAAGCTATTTTCACTCTAGCTTTGTCCCAGATTTTGCATCTGGAATACGGTAATAAATAAACAACCACATTGTACGATGTATCATCTAGAACTTGGCCAGACTGGAGTCAATGTAGCAGCTGGATATGTATCTTCTGGATCTCCCAGTAGAAAGTGGTTCTTAATGTGGTGACCAGCAGATATTTTCCATAAGACGTCTCTTCTCTCAGGATACACAATGCCTGGCCCTTGGGCATTTTCCGGGGCCGATTGCTTTTTCTAACGGCCAATCTAGCCATGTCAGTGTCCAGAGCAGCAGTTCTTCTGCCGACGTGTATCCACAGAGAGTATTACTGCCACGTGACATACAACAGCGGCCAATACAGCAAAGGAATCGGGTCAATATTTAGCAAAAAAGGTCCATATTTAGCATGGCAAAACTGCAGTTATTCTAGCGCAAATTGAAGGATCAGCAGAAATAATACATCGGTTTCCATGGTGACTGCTCCACAGCATTCTAGAGTGAAACGCAGTAATTTTCCATTACTGTAAACATTGGCTTCAGGCTCCGAGTTCTAATAATGAGGGACATATTACCCTAATTTTATTCAGTGTGTACACATTTACATCGCAAGGTCACCCCTGTGTTTATTTGCTCTATGCAAATAACGTGTGATCTCTAAGTAGGTGCCTTATTGATTCACAATGAGACTGTTCTCATGTTATGTGACTTTCTGCTGAATTTTGCTACTTGTTAAATGACCCGTTCTTTTGCCCAAATGTGCCGGCATGATGACAAATTACTTGTATATTTTGCTTTTTTCCTAACGAGCACAGTTCTCTTCCTGGGGTTCTCTCAATGTATGCCATCAAGCTGCCGTTGCTTTATAACCCAATGATATATATCCTTCTGGAATCAAAGAAACCCCACTTCACTTTCCATATTATAGATTATCCAGAAAAAAAAAAAAAACCCACACACATGCAACAGTTTACTCAAAGTACATTTTGGCTGCCGAAAATCAGGGATTAGAGAACTACTAAAATGTTGATAATCCTTATTGTCGCATTAATATTTTTTTAAGGAAAAATTAGTACCCAAGGATCTTTCTTTCTAATATTACCAGCATTAATGTGTGTGTCCCTGACATTTTAGTACCATATTAAGTATGGTATTTGTAAAAGGACATTCTCAAGTACCCCCAAGAATACATTAAAATACCACGTCAGTAACCATCTGTACTTAAATATGAATTCTTCCAAAATAGAATAAATACTTACTGCATATAGAAGCTGCAGCCCTGCTGCAGCAGCTGCCCTCCTCCATAATTCTCAGACTCTTGACACTGGTTGACTGTTTGAAGCAGCCAATCGGTGGCAAGGAAGCACTTCCACGGTGGTCTGAACAGCATTCATCGAGCCAGTGCTGAAACTGACTGAAGTGAATTGCCTCAAACGCATTGCACAGCCCCCCCTAAAAAGGACACTTACATTTAAGGGGACCATGTTGCTATCATATGCATTAAAGCATATATAATGGCTGGAGTGTCCCTTTAAGGGTAGTATTCAACATAATCGGCTGGCTTTTATTTTTATCTAAAAACTCATTATCTATGGTAAATATGGTGCAGTATATACATACACACATTCAATACATATATATAGATTATATATAAGGTAAATATACCTTAAGACGTTTTCAGGTGACAGCGACGTAGAGAAACCTCTATAGGTGGCCGACACGTGAAAAATGCGGTGACCGCTATAAACATACATATATCACACATTATCCCTTTAATTAAATTACCAATAAAAAGCAGCTAGTATGAAGTCTGAATGTTTGAAGAACTCTTTCTTACAATGGAGTCCTCATCAAGTAAATGAAAATGTAAATGTTATTTTGCCGTCTTTTGTCATGGCTAAAATTAGACGAAAATTGGGAAATCAAAATTCTGCACAAGAGCTAGCCTACATTAGTGGAGAAATGAATTAATCATGATTAATGTTACTACAATGAACACCAAATGAATTAATAATGACTGGGCACCTGTTTAAAAAAAATGTGTTCATTTTTCTACGTCTTTTCAGTTGCTAATGACAATTATGTCTTGATTCTCAAAGGAACCCATTTAAAAATAAAATTTCGGGGCCTAAAAAAATTAAAATAAAAACGAAATTGCATAAAAAACTCTTTTGATGGAGGCAGAGGACAAAGGTGGGATACAAAAGGGGTTATCTGGAAAGTTTGGAAAGTGATTTATCATCGTAGCAACCAATGAAGTGCATGCTGATTGGACCATTAACTGGTTGCTATGGTGATACGACATTACATCCATAATCACTTTCCCATGTCTAATCCCCAATGTTCGGGATCGATCTTAAATTGTATGTGGTATTCGCGGTACGGGGCGATCATCCTATCAAAGGATTGTGGATACTTAGAACGGGAATAAGATTCTCACCGGACGGATCGGTGACTTTCACGGTGATTTGCGGGGTATATGAAGGACGCGGTATATCACTCTCCTGCATGGCAGCTTTGGAATAGCCTCTGAGCGATACAACGTCTCAGAGGATACTCTCGGGCCTCTCGTGACAATAGACGCTTTGCCGAAACGCAGGACAGCTGCAAATATTTGCATACACTCATTATAATATAAATGATCTCGCGGTAAAAAGAATTGCAGTCGTGTAAAATGTGCAAAAAAACGTCAAACCTGGCCCAAGGCGAAAACCAGTCGGTATTATTTACGTCTGCTCTCGGGTACTAAAATAATATATTTGTCTATTTAGAATCCACTTTTTTTTTCCGCCCCCAAATGGCTAGCTGGATTACAGATTTCTGCGAAGGGAATTTATCAC
>VKOC01000006.1:2841630-2872361 GCA_009364415.1 Spea multiplicata
CGTGTGCAAGGGGGTCTATGTCTGGACTTACCTTTACACTTGGGGTGTAAATACGGTAGAGTCCATTTAATGGCCTAGTGCTATGAAGACTGCTGGGGCTTTATAAATTAATCTAGTTTATGTTATTATCTATGTAATTAAATTAGCCTTTTAAACAGCAAACACAACGTGCCATTGGAACACAGGAGTGATGGGAGTGATAAAGGGCCATTGGAAACAGGAGTGATGGGGATGGATAAAGGATTGGGACCAGGGAGGATGGGAGTGATAAGAGCCTCTGTACGCTATGAAGAGATTCAATTAAAAATCATCATTTTCAAAAAGTTACAATAGTCTTTTACAACATTAACCCTCTACGTGGATTTCCGGATCCATCTCATGTTATTATAACGGACAAAATTTGCTTTTCGGTCAAAACCAATGACATTTGTAAGTGACCCCAAATTTTTGAAAGCATAGTGCATATAAAATTGACAAAAATCTTTATCATTCAAAATACATTGAGAGAGCCTTTGAACATTATTATTTGATTAAATAATCAAAAATAATAATAATTATTATTATAATAATAATATATTATTTTCCATTTCATAATTCATTTTTTTCTTGTAATATGTTCGGACAGGTCTGTGTTTTCTATTAAAAAACAGTTGGCGGGAAAAAAAGAAGAACTAACTATTGATTTTTTTCCCCTCTAGTTGCAGTGTTGAGATTAATCTAGAGATCCTGATGTTGTCTGTCACTGGTAAAATCACTGTATATCTCGGAGGGAAACGAGAACACTCTATACAAGGATAAACATATGTGCTATGCTGCAATCCAATCACAAAAATATTTCACTCGGTATTGATCCAGAATTCATCATAATGACGCCTTTCTATTTATCTCCAAGCACTAGAAAAAAAAATCTAATTGATCCAATGTTTAATATTTCACCCAAAAAAAAACTATTATTTTAAAATATGTAGAAATAAATTTGAATTAATATGAACATCAAATCTGTTTAAAGGTTGGAATAGAGCTTAAACTTTGTTTTGAAGGAATATCCCTGTGGGATTTTTTTTCCATACAATACTTCATTTATATCTTTTTTCGAGAAGTTTCTTTTTCCATCACCAGTCATGCTTCACGAATGGAGTCTGTGAGCGTCTCTGAAAATTCTATTGCTGCAGAGGAGGGCCCATGGAAGCGCTGTTTCTTCTATGGTACATAATTCACACCATAAAAATTCCATTTGGCTACGACTATGACATGGTGTCTCTTTCATGTGTTTTTGGCCTGGTTGAGCCTGTGGCCCAGGGAAGCAGAGGGGCCAGCCTCCCTCACCTATCATTAGCCCTCGCAACCTGAGTCTGGGACGTCATGGCTCTCTGCAGGCTTTGAGGACCAGATGGCCCTTTACAGGGATTGAGGCCATGTAGCCTCTTTGTAGAGAGTGAGGTCTGGTGGCCCCTTTCGAACTAGTTGGTGCCTGGTGGTCTTATTGCAAGCTTTGGGTTATGGTGGACCCATTGTGAACATGGGGTGCACTGTTAGAAGGCACAGGGAGAATGGTGAGAAGTGCATGGTGCGTATTGGATCTGGGAGGGTCTGTCTTTAGGTTTGCATTTGGCCCCAAGATTCCTGATGAGAAGCCTTAACCATCTTGTTTAGCCCAGCTAGACAGAAAACCTCAGAAACCACCATTGATGATCCCAACGCCATGATCCATTATGAATGGATGTATCGGATTCTGAATAAAAGCTATGCTCCATTCATGTAAACTGCTAATCAGTCAGAAACCAATCATCAGCTTTTGTAAAGTTAAAATATAATAAATAATATTAATAAAAAAGTGAAAAAATAATAACAGTGATCCAGCCGTAGACAAAGGTTCATGGTGCAAGACACTGAGCACCTGAGGCAGTCCTCCAATCCTCCCAGCAATGGATGTCTCGCACCATCGTGCGAACATGCAAGACTTCTAATGAAGACTTCTGAGTGAACACCATCCTCCAATCATGTAAAGTGAGACCTGCTGATTGGTCAGATATTGAAAATCAGACTCAATAAAGTTAAAAACATGTTAAAAAAATAAAAAAGTAAAAAAAGGTCAAATCTCTCTCATAATCACACATTATGGCCATACCTGGAAACTGTCCGGGTTCAAACCAGAGATTGCCGGGGGAAGCACCGCTTCTCTGGTTCTCCGGGTCAAGACCCGAATTCTCCGGGTCGCGGGAGCGGGGTCTTAAAACGCCCCGCTCCCGCCCATTTTCCCTTTAAATCTCTAGATTGTAAGCTTGCGAGCAGGGCTCTCTCCACCAAATGTATCGTTTTGTCTAGTCTGTCAATTCTCGTCTTGTCATATCCCTTGAATTTATGTATTGTATTAAGCGCTGCGTAAACTGTTGGTGCTATATAAATAAAAGGTAATAATAATAATAATAAATGGGGGTGTCAGGGGGACCACCCACCGACATCAGGGGGACCTCCCACCGACATCATGGGACCGCCCACTGATGTCAGTGGGCAGTCCTAGGCATGTCCCACGTATGATTACGGCACTGGCAACCAACACCCCACCCCCCTGCAAAGGGAGCTGTGTGGATGAAAAATCCCATCACCCTCAGCCAAGCTGATAATAAAGATGATGGGAGTTGAATAAATTAACCATTTATTTTCTGTGTGCCTGCCTTCCCCCATCCTGTGTGTTGTTGAGCATGTAGTGAGCCCTGTAGATTAAAAAATATATATAAAAACATATGCATGTGGGGTATTGCCGCTGGATACATTTTGGTGGGTTTCTTTTCAGTTACATCTAATCTGTGCAAACAATTTTAAAAAAATGTGGGAAGTTTGGTAAAAATAATCGTTATGACACCCTTTGAGGACCAACTCGTTGTCTTCTCTCCAAAAACACATACATATTTTGGGTATTTTGAACTGATGGGCTGCTAAATAGTCTCAAAGGCATCACAAATTAGTGATTAGTCATACGAAATGTTGGACTGTGCATCGAAGAACAGTATCAAAAAAAGCTCTATTTGTACTTCAAAAAAACAATATATAATTTGTATGTGTGCGGGAAAAATGAAAAAGGCGAATCATGGTTGTAAATATAATGTAAAAACTATGAAAAAGTCTTTGTTGTCCCCAAAACATCCACAGTGTAAAGAAGGGGTTAATGCCTTGACAGATGTATTGGGTTTCTACCAAAAATACAAAATATCCTAATTTACTGTACTTTATAATACTTTATAAATACTTTATAATACTTTATACGCTTTTCTGTATACGGCTTTACCTGCAGTTTACAGAAAAGTGTAATTACAAAACAAAAAACAAAACATTACAAAAAGCGGCATGAAAAAGACACTTAGAAATGATGCAAAACCGATGATGTTTATCGAAAGGCTTTTCTGTCCTCTTGTGACCGTTTCAGAGATGATAAACTTGTTAGTAAGATCCGCCCCCACACTTTGACCAGTGAGAGTCGGTGAAACTCTGGGAAAAGGTAAAAAGTGGGAGAAAAAAAAACGATAGTGGTTAAAGATCAATAACTTAACATATGTAGTTATAATGTAAGCGGCTTCGGCTCTTTCTGTAACTGTCTTCTTGCTTATTACAAGCCACATCTCAAATCGCAAGCTGATACAGATAAAAAACGAAAACTAAAGGCTTTTCTCGGCTCATGCTGAGACGCCAAGTTCAAAGTGTAGTTCGGTGCGAAGTTAACACTTTACCTGCCACTGCGGAGCGTGTACCGCCTGGGGCTATTTGATTTTCTTCCTGGGCTATGGTTACTGCGAATCGCGTTGGAGTCATTGTAGCAAAAGGTAGGAGGAAAAAAAAATTCTTCAGTTTTCTGTCTGAGCCGGCAGGATTATTTTCTGGGGTAACACAAGTGACTGTATAATTGATGCTTTAGGGAAAATATTTTTATTTTTGGACACTGGATCTGTTCCTAAATATATGCATTACAGCTTCCCCAATCCTCCCCACAACCCCACATTTTCTGTACTAAAATAAACTCAATAAACTTGCAGTGAGTATCGCATTGTTGCAAACGTTTGAAAAAAAATTCCGAGGACACTTTGCAGAACAGCTTGAAAATTTACCACACCCACTGGCCCTAAAGTACCGCCCACTCTGCCCAACCCATGTAATTAGCATACTTTAGCTAGATTAACCTAGATTATATCAGCAAGTTCCCATCAACACTGCCATACGTTTGCAGCTCAGCATCTATAATAAGTGAAAATGGTGTTAGCACGCATATCTAACGCTTGTCCTCTCCCCTTGTAAATGCTGATTGGCCAGAGAGAAAAAACTAAGGAGAAACGCCCATAGGCCGTTTGACCCATCAATCACAGCCATAATCATCATGAGACCATTCCATATTTTTTGGAGTACTTCTACCTATCAGTCATTGATATGTACCCTCCCACACCCAGCCCCCCCCCACATTTAACGTCATTTTAGCACCAAACGACATGTAAATGGCTACATGAATGACGAATCCTACTGAAATTTCGGCACTTTTGCACTGCTTTTCAGCAGTTTCATCGGTGAGCGACCTCGTTATCATAGATTTCGTGTGAAACGCACTATTTTCCTTAAAAAAACAAAGTTAGTACGAATCCGAATGTGCAATCTAATAAATATGTCCTTCACACCCACCATGGGCTTCACAACCGGTCACATGGATCCCCCAACCAGCACAACGTTTCCCAAGTCACTTTTTTTTTAACTCGTCCTCCAGATCATACATGTAACCAATGACTTCTAGGGGAAGAGCATTTTTCCATATCCTATCCTCCATTTGAGGTTTCACAACAAGCAAAACGTTTTAGATAAGATGATGTCAAGTTGTTGGGAGCGCTAACCAAGGGAACTGAACGGAAAGACAAAAGACGCCCTACATATGCAGCCTCTCGACAAAAAAGGAAGAGAAACACTGTCCTTGGCCCAAATCCCTGAAGCAGGACAGTGCAGGAGGTATCTCCTGATACCTGATCACTCGATACCCCTTACAGTTCTGGGACGACTCGGTGTCTTTCGGAACGTTTGCCCTTCTCTGTTCTGATGGACACTGAACATCCTTCCAGATTGCAGCAGATGCACACGATGTGCGGTAACGGAGTGTTTTGTGATCCCCCTTACACACAGCGTGATCCCATTAACTGATTGCAACCATTCAGCTGCAATCAGTTAATGACACCATGCGGCATGCACCATGTTGAGCTGCATTAATGGGCTGTGCAATCTGAGAGAGCGATCATCAGACAATGCATTACTGTCTGTGTAGCTGTCCGGACTGATGAAGAAGGGAACCTCACCATAACAAGCAGGCGTCACCAACTCAGAAAGGCTTTGATGAGTGCTAAGATACTGTATAATTAACCAATTGTGCTTAAAATGACCTTGCATTTTTTTATTCTTGGTAGGCTATGTGAGTTTGATGCATTTTTAGCATTCACAATCTGATAAAGTATTTAGACCTCCATCCTTAGGGGGACAATTCCCCCTCCGCCGTCTCCCTCTTGTAGGAACAATACTAAGAGTACCGGTATTTGCTGGGTATGCGTGTAGTTCTGTTCCGTCTACTTGGCGGAATTTAACAATGTTATAAATGTAGCAGAAACACCGTTCCTAGTAGTGTTGACTTGCAAAGTACTTTCAAGAAAATGATAAATGAAGATTACCAGTATGTCATTCATACATTTTTCTGGGAACACTTAATTGTCATGTGACCCAAATCAGGAACTTATAGACTTTTTATTCTTGTAAATGCATGGATGGAGTCTGCAAAATCACTATGCATTAGAGCAGGGATCCCCAAACTCGGCCCTCCAGCTGCTGCAGGACTACATCTCCCATAATGCTCCTTCAGCTAAGGGGCTGGCTGAGGAGTATGGGAGATGTAGTCCTGCAGCAGCTGGAGGGCCGAGTTTGGAGATCCCTGCATTAGAGTCTTTTCCACTCCTCTGCTTCTGGGCTTGCCAAAGTGCATGTGTGTACACTCAACTAGTTACAGGGGGTCTAACTGGATCCCCATACGCATGCACAGCGCCTTCCTGCCCCAATTAGCTGATCGCTTCCTTCAAGCAGCAAAAAGTGCAGGAAAACCAGAGCATGCATTTTAACGTGAATGCTTTAACATGTGTATTTATATTATAGTACATATATATATATCTATCTCACACAAGACTGTACCTTTAAACCTTCAAATTTAAGACTAAAATAACAGATCAGGTAAGGTTTATTTACTTAGAATTCCAAAAAGTGCAATCATTTTTTCTCCAATTGGAACAAGCAACTTTAATTAGCATAGATTTAAATCCAGTGGGGAAAACTCATGTAATATCACTAATAAATCCCATATACTACTCAATACTCATTTAAACAATAACATTTCTGTTAATAATGACCCGTAACGTTTTTAGTCTAGCGTACCCAAATTCTACCTGCCTGCCATTCTTTGGGAATCCTTAAAAAAATATTTAATTTTTGAATCATGTTCATAACGGTTTAAGCATTTTCTGTTACATATAATATAAATAAAACAAACAGATTTTAATTCTCAATGTCATTGTTTGTTTTTTTTTACAATTATTGTTCAAAATAAGCTATTAACTCTGTCATTTCCATTATTACTGTATATAGTTGGTATAATATATGGGTGTATCTCATAAGCACATATTACTTTCATGTTATATCTACTATTACAGTATATACAGTATATCTGCTGGTTACAACCATGTGATGTAACAACTAAGTAGGATGTTATTGTCCATTATGCTGTAGCAATTAACTAGTTAATAACTCTCTGCCATCAGTTACTGTTTCAGGCAGTGTCCACTAACAGAATGTGCTGTCCATGTGGTTTAATGCAATAGGCAGTGAAATGCTTTTGAAGCAGCCTTTCTTGAAAGTGCCCCTTAGGCTTTATTCTGGATAAACTGGCAGTGCCTGTGCCCCCCTGCAGCTCTGCTCTTCTCCCTTCCTATCAGGTCCTAAGCAGATCTGTCAGCCCAAATGGGAGCTGAATTTGCAAGCCATCAGGGGTAGGGTGTGTGGGGAGGGGGTGATACATGGGGGCTGATGGTTGCTGATGTCAGAGCCAGAAGACAGCTCTGATTGGATCTAATTAGACTTTGCTATAGCAAATAGACAGGCTCCCTGCATGATTGGCTTCAAAGTGCCTTGAAGAGGTGCAAAAAAAGTAGAGGCAGAGACATTTGCAGCCCTGCTAAGAGGAAGACAGTCTTGTTGAGAGGTCTCCACCAGCTGCCTGTGCAGCCCACCACCACTTCTCACCAGCAGCCCCCCCAAAGCATGCAAACAAGATAGAAGACCCTTAACAGTGCTTACAGAAAGTGACCTGATGCCAGAGCCACATCCAGCAGGATAAACCATCAGCTCCAGAGGCACATCCAGAGCAGGCACAGAACAAGAAGGCACAGCACATTAGCAGAAGCACGTTGGTGGCCACTGTGCAAACATTGCAAGCTGTGCCAGCAGGACCTCACCCATGGCATCAGTGCTGGGGACCAGTAGGACACCAGGATGTCCAAGCAGCCAACTTAAATTCAAGTCCAGAAGGAGGAGGAGGAGATCCAAAAGAAAAGGTAAGAAGCACCTTCTCTTCGTCTGATGGGCAGCAAGAGGTGCTGTGGGTTTTAATTCCATTTCTGGAGATGTTGTGTTTTTTTTTTTGGTTTATTTTTGTGAGATTCTTGCTGTGGGGGGAAGCCCCTTCTTCAGGGAGGGCAATGTTGTCTGTTTACTAGTGATGTGCAGCCTTCTCTGTATTAGGACTGTGTTCTACATTCATCAATGGGAAGCAGTGCTTTCGCAGAGAGGGCTGATTAACCAGTTAGGTGCAGGGACTGGTGTTGCGAAACCATTTCAGGCTCTCAGGAGGGTTAAACTGTGCCTGTAGCTTTTTCCTCCCCTGTCAATGACAGCTTAGCCACACGATCACTGACTCTTAATGAAAAAGGCAACTAGGCAATTAACCCCCTCTCTACCCTTGAGGTCGTTAGAAGAATTAATTCAACGGATCTGAGTGGCAAACGGGGTTAGAGCTAGAGGTACACCTAGAATGACTTTGAATAATTTTAATGTGTATGCACATAAACCTTTTTTAGGCTTTTGAGTCATTGCACTGGAGGATAACAAAAGATATTTATTTAGAATGACCTATTTTTAAGAAGTGTGTTCTAACATAGTTACAACTCTGTCAGGGCTGAGCAAATCAGTGCAGAAGTAAAATAATTTACAAGGGATACAAATGTTTGGTGTTTCACATATGTAGAAGCCAATATTATTGTTATTTAGTATGATGCAGGGGCCAGGAACTGACCAAATTACATTATAAAAGGAACAAAATTCATTCTGCACACAACAAACTGTTTAACATTGGCTTCCTATAAGAACACTTAGATACAAAAAGAAACAATAGACAATAAAAGTCAGAAAAGCAGGTGAATGACAAAATCAAAATATTTTGAAATACTGTTTTATCTGTTTGCTATAATAAGTTAAAAAATGTACTGAATAAAATGGCCTTAACAGTAATAGCTTGGCATTCTTTGCGATTATGTTATATAATAATATAGAATATATATATATTGCAATATTAGGGTTTATATTGCAATATTTAGGGTCATTTATATTTTAGAATGGTCAATATTTATCAAAATTAAAGAATGTAAGAAGTAATTGCATTACCTGCCTGGTGCACAAACAGTTAAAGGCAATACTGGCAATAAAATAAATGTATTACTAGACTCTGCTGATGTGAAGCCATGTGTTCAAGATGCATCAAGGTTTTCTAGTCTTGGTTTTTCTGCTTTATCGTGTTAAACCATTAAACATATATTCATAAATCCATATAAAACCTTTAAGAGTCCACGATAGGCATTTATTGAGTGAGTTTATTGAGTACGTCCTTTAGTTTATATTAGTGTTTATGAAGTGCTGTAACAAGTGGCCTGGTTAAACAAACTCAAAATCTGTCGGCCCCTCATTACTTCATTGTGAGCTAATCTGATAGAAAACCTAAATAATTTATTTCTGTGAGCGTGATTTGATTGTTTTTTTGGTTTTTTTTTTTCACACCAATTAGCGGTTCGGTTTGTTTCCACGCCAACTAGGCAGCAGAAAAAGGTAGAGTTTTTAACTGAGTTTCCTTTTGAAGTACCGAGATATTTGAGTTGGAAAGAGAAAAAAAAAAAAAGGAGAAAAATGGAGAAATCTTTAAATAAAGAGAAAATGCAAAAGAAAATGAAACAATGAAAATCTAGATTTTTAGAATCATTTTATAGCCTTAAGAGTTGTGTTCTAAACTGAGCAGAACATTGTTAGATTGCTATTAAATGCAAAATTTAGTTAGGTCATGGGTTACGATATTAAACCACAATGTCTGGCGGCTCTAAAAAGGTCTCGTCGTCATATGTGTAATTATTAATTCAATTACGGTACACCATCTCACCTTGTGAAACCATAACGTGTGACATGGATCTACATGCTTGAACCCTTAAAGAGCCAAAGGGTGAACCCTTCAAATTTACTAATTTTACATTGATATGTTTGAGTAAATAATCGACTATATCAAAGTGCAATAATGAAGGAAATAATTTTCTTAAAAAATATATTCCGTAAATAGGTACGCCGTATTTATTAGGACCTTATAGTCTTCCTATATGGCTAGCCTTTTTAATTAATATTACTATTTTTTAAGAAACTACTGTCAGAATTTGTAAGTCATTGATTATATAGGAGCCTTGTTTGCCGAGTTCTTATGTGTCATAATATTAAGTGGTTAGTGTATGATGTGATGTATACATTATATATATATTATATATTGTTTAATACATTATAGAAACACGTATAGATAAGAAAAAAATAATTAAATTAAAATTATTTTTTACTGTGCGCTTTAATTAAAAAAACTTTTATGTTCACAAACTTTGGTGCTATTATTGTGCCAGGCAGCTACAGTCGATTATGCCGCCATCTGATCAAATCACGACTAGCTCATTATTTTTGTAAGTTCATTACATTTTTATATTTAATGAGTAGTAAACGGCTATAAACGATGATCTGTTTGCAAATAGTGTCTAGAGTAGTTGCTTCTGATTAATGTACTGTCAGACCTGTCCTATCTACTATATAATGCCAACGGCTTAGACAATAGAACAAATACTAATAAAACCCCTAAAGTGCTTTACTTTTAAGACCCCATTGTTTCCGCGTAAAACAGTTGACGCTCCAGTAATGTTTTAGTAGGGTCCGCTGGCATTAATATGGTTAATGCGGGGCTTTCTAGCATCCTAACCAAAACTAAGAAGGGGATAATGTATATTAAATATGTGTGGTCAAGGTGGAAATGTAATACTGGCATTCAGCTTTAAAATACACATTCTGTTTGTAATCAAGGATAATTAAGTTCATTTTTTTTTTCTAAGCTTTGTTAACCTTCGTCCATCTGGTACCCAGTTTAATACAATCCGTTTTTTTGGTATATAGAACAATACGCAGAATAGAATGACTCTATTATTTTAATTAAAATGTTGTGATAAAAGTAATATTTGGGATTACAAAATTTTACCTTGTGTATATTGTACGGTAAATGTTTTATTGTTTTTCTGGACTTTTTTTCTTCTGGAATTTTGGCTAATGTCTGGTTCAGTTTGGCTTTCAAACCCTCTGTTAATTGTTCTAGCAAGAACGAAATGCCATCTACAAATTGCTCAGAAGCCGTGTCTTGATAACCGTTCAGCGTGCATGAAATAGCTCGTAGTGGCCTAAGAGACGATATCGTTGATATTTTCCCATAGGATTTATTTCTTATCACCACATTTACGTAATTTAAAAAAAACCCAAAACATTTTCATGCGTAGAATTATAACTGGAAAACTAAAAACTAGCGTATTTGGAGATTTTTTTAAATTTATCTGGGAAAAACTGAGAATTGGGGGGTGCGCAGCAGTTATGGTTTATGGGACCACTTTATGGTTTAAGTGTCAAATTCACTTTGAAGGAAAATAAAATACTTAGAGGTCCTGTCATCATACTGCTTAGTACTTTAGCCTCTTTTGTTAATTAGGTTATTATTTTACTAGCGTAATTAGTACACTTGCATATTGAGGGCTTTTTGACACCTACTTGCATGGATGACGTAATAGGTTGATTCAGCATTTTTGAAACAAAACTGGAATCTCGAAAAGCTAGCAGAGCCCTTATTTCCATCAATATATCGAACTTTATCTCAAACAAACATGTTTACCATGGGCCTTTAGTAGTTTACTTAATAGACTCTTAATACCCATAACATTCTACAAGAGAGCCACCAATCACAATCTGCATTTTAGCAAGCCAAGCATTGGGTGTCTACTCTTGGTGGATCTTCATGCCAGTAGGACCTTGAGCAATCTACCCCTGGACAACCACCCTGGAGGCTCTTGAGAAGACTGATTGAAATCTCAACGTGGAGTGTTTTTAATGTGACACCTTCACAATTGTTTCCCCATCTCTTCTTAAGTATGACAAGTATCAGGGGCCACCAGGGTATGGAAGGACCCCTGGGCAGCAGACCACTGTACTGTACTAAAACCAGAAATATGCAGATAATACATTAACATTGCGCCGAGCAAATTTATGGCACCCTTGCTGTATTTATCGTTACATTTTATCTTTATTATATCAACGTTTTGATAAAATATTTTGTCAACAAACTGATGGAACACATTTTGATAACATATGGTATGTTCATGGCAAATTAAAGTCTGAACGCTTTTTGGGTTTTTTTTAGGAAACTTTTCAGTCTAGAAGCGTAAATGTGTTATTAATATTATTAGAAGTTTAGTTGTATAGACTGACGATAAGCATCAGCTATAGACTTCATCTGCAGCCGCTGAGAGGGGGAAGAAGTGTATGTGTATATGTATACATGCTCGGTAAAACACAATTATATATATATATATATATATATGTTTATATATTATACATGTGTGTTATACATATTGTGTCATTTATACAAATTTCAAAAATAATATAAATATATATTAATATAATTTCAGTCTTAAGTTTATTGGTTTAAGAAAATCAAATATAATATATATATGTGTATATATATATATGTATAATATATAATATTATATATATATATATATAATGTGTGTATGTACGTAGGGATAAAATAAATAATGTATTCCAGTTAACTTCCTTGGCGGAGAAAAATCAGAAACCACTTGCTGAGTTAAATATGAAATGAAATGTTACGGGAATTGGAAGTCTATGTTTATCTCATACCCCTGTCAGTCAAAACACTGTTTGATAAATGCATTTACATTTTGTGTATGTACTATGTAAACCTCTAATATTTAATCTGCGCCGGTCATCGCAGGATGTTAAATAAATAAGCAGCAGACGCGCGCACGCAAGAATTGTTTTAAATAGAAATGTAGGTAACCCTGCCACAAAGGCGAACTACGCGTTGCGATATATTGTAGATATTGAGAAAACAAGAGCCAGATTATTTTATTGCGTGAAACGAAATAATATTTAAAACGGATTTTCCTGAAGATGAAAGGGCTGGCCAGGTTTTCCCTGTCTTCGGCCAAAAGCGATAAATGAGTTAGTTTCATTGCGAATGCTATTTCAAACACAACTGTTTCCTATGGCAGGTTTGTGCCGTTCTCGGGATGTGTGCGTCTTATCTCGTCTGCTGACAGCTCAAGAGGCCGGGCTGGATCTGGTGATAAAATTAAATCGATTAATCCTTTATCCACCATCCGATTTCTAGTGATCCGTGTAATGACAGCAATTTAAGATCGCATCAAGGGCATTAGCTATGATGGTTGAACTTAAATTTAGAATTAAAATGCGTGATTCATGAATACCGCTCTGAATACTAGAGCGTTTTTCCCCGTAATACTGAGAATATCTCTGGGTTTTTTTCTTCTCTTAATCGTTCTGCGGTTAGATTTTAATTTCAACTCTATATAGCTGACGCTTTTTCTTTTGCCGTTTGATCCCAACATATGTTGTATATAAGAATGGAATGGTAAATTTGCACACAAAAAAATGGTTTGTAGGGTGTAACTAGACTCAATATAATATAATATAATAATAACATACCGGTATTCCAAAAGAATTAGCGGATTATGATATAATATACTTTATCTAGAAAGAAAAACCCTTTAATGGCCAACGATGGTCTACGGCTACACTGTCGTAACAATCTGTACCTTAGAGACCCTATGACCTAATTTTAACCCCTAATATTTTCATCAATACTGCTACTAAATAAATAGGATAATTTTAAGATGGACTTGTAGCCTATATTATTATGTTCTAAACAGAATGTTGGCCAGTTAGGAGATATATTGCAGGAAAACCCCCCCAGGAATTGTTAATCTCAGATGTTTCTAAAGAAAGCATGAGGGGAGGGGAATGTTATACGTAGCGCATATTATTTTATGGACGGCGAACTGGTGACCCACAGACAGATCTTTTTTTCCATGCATATGGTTCATATATTCCTTAATCCATCATATGTAAATGAAAATTGCATCCGATTGTGGGGGTCATTGGAGAACAAAAATCTTTTCTGCAAGTTGGGCTGCACTCAACTAGGTCAGAAGGGCTTCAGACCACAGAGGTCACTCATTCTCATTCGGGTTGAACCACAATTGGCTTTCTGCTGCGTTGCTTGTCAGACATTAAATGCTGTTTGAGATGCCAAGATTCTTATTATTCACAGCCAATTAAGTAATTATGTTACACATTTTAAACACACACATATATATATATATATATATATATACATATCTGTGAAGCTATTGATCTGTGCCTCTTCTGAATCTGTGTTCTCACCATAATCCTGCTGCAGAGCGCTTATAGTCTGTCTGTCCCGTGTTTATATATTTTATATTTAAATTTATTTACATATTAGCACATAAAAAAATGACTTTTTCTGCATCCATGGATTCTTTTCATGCTTTTCCTAACCTGCAGAAAACTGTGTGGCATCTGTTTATCTCATAAAAATGGTAAAAGTTACAAAGACATAGCCTGTCGGGCATTAAAGGCATTAACTCTTTATTTTTTTAGTGAATTCACCTACTTACTGTACATTAACAAAGCACATATACAGAGAACCATAGTGTATATCCAGATATCGGAATATTGTTGATCTTATATGATCTTCATTGTTTCGGGCGCTCTCGGCAGAGCAGCGCTAGCCACGGACACCCTTTAGTGGGATGGAATTGGAAGAGGTCCGTAGGAGCGAAGTAGGTAGGGAGTGGGCCTTCCAGAAGAAAGAAGGAACTGACCTGGTGAAGCAAGTCTTCACACTTACACTCCAGGTCCAGGCTGGTATGGATACCTGGGAACTTTCCAAATGAGCTGACCCTGAGACCCTTGACATATTAACCCTTTAATAGCACATTGTGAAGATTTTTATTTTTTTTTGTAGTGTCTCGACAAAAGTGTTTCCCAAATGGATCTGGAAAACTTAGACTTACAAAATAACACAACCTGGAAACCCATTAATGACTCTTAACATTTCCCATTTTCACAAACCCTTTACTTACATACCGCACACCTCAGCTAAACCAGTATTACATTGTTATATTAAGATTAAGGTAACCAATATACATTGGTGATTAGTATTGTTTCTGACCTGATAAGGGGAGTGTCTTCATGTAGAGGAGGGGTTAGCCCAAGAAAAGTGGGTGGGGAGTAGGCAGAAGCTGACCCGGAGACTCCAGGTCAAACGCAATGAGTTCCCATGTATCCATAAATTGACTAGCAGTGTAAACACGGTCAGGTTAAAATGCCATCGAATGAAAAGGGATTTGGCCAAGCTCGATGTTTCGCGTAGAAATACTCTGAAAAGTGTTGGGAGATTAGAGAGGATTCAATATTTAGTCAAACTTTTCTATTTAGGTCATTCCCAAACAGGAAAAGTATCAGAACCTGTATTATAAGATATATTTATCTTAGATATAGGCTCTTAAAATTATCACATTGTTTGATGAGTGCTACATTAACTGACCTTTCTTTAAATATTATATATATATATATTGCCAAGGTTGCATTAGCTGCAGACATGGGCAATTTTTTTTCCCAGTTTATTGATAGGAAGAATATTACAAGTCTATAATAAGGTAATCCATCAATGTGTCCTACCTCCAAAGACGGGGTAAAAATGGTCCGGCAAGACTAAAATGAGCCCGTGTAAAATGTGGTTATGCATTTGCTGCTAAATATATCTTGCAGTTCATTTTAATCTGAATTTGTAGTCTGCAGAGCCCTGGATTATTATCACTGAAACGCAATGGATGAAGAAACTGGTTTTGTCACCAATTTAGTGCTAATACCCAAATAACTTTGAATTCTTAAGATTTGCCCCAGCTTCTGTTTGGTCTCTGGGTGCGGGCGTAAAATGGCATAGGGGTTTCGGCAAAGCCGTGGGAAGAACGTACTGTTGGCCAGTGCTCAATGGACCCTTTCCGATCTGACTACGGCTGATCGCCCTAAACGGCCCATTTACAGAAATGGAGCCTAGCATAGCACAGCCTCTATAGTAAGCTGGGTGTGTCCTTCTTGGGTGGAATGCTGGGATATGATGTCATACACTCACGTTAAGTAGACTGCACCTATGGATGTAAACACTAGGGGGCAGCTTGGAGTGCTGCCCTAATTCAAGCCTAGAAGATCAGGCTTAAAATATTGGCACCTCGCTGGCCATATGTTTCCACTTAAGTGGCTTTTGATTGGTTCCTTGAATAAAGGTCTACCTTGTGAATGTTAAGGCTTCGGAGACCCCGAAATGAATGTTTAAATGTTAGCAGTAAAATAGCTTGAAATAACGTTTAGCGAAATGATATGTATGGGCAATCACAGAATACGATCCATCTGAGAAAATTGCAATAAGGAAAAAGAAATTCCTTTTTTTTTAGCCAACTGTCTGGAGAAGATAGGAAAAATGGCCCATTTAAAAAAAAAAACAAAAAAAAATCAGTTGCTAATAAAGCACTTAGGAAGAAACCGAAGATAGACTGAAAATTCCCATTCGAGTCAGTGGGGTGTTTTCAGCCAATTATGATGGTGCAATCAGCCTCCTCTGACTATACTTAATTGGCCACCCACTTCCCCAAAAAGGTTATCTGTTAACCCTTTAATACTAGTAGTAAGTAGACCACGTTGTCAATGTTTTTTTGCTCACGCTTATTCTTCTTTAAGTCCTAGATTAAGTCCTATATCTTAGGCTTTGAAGAATTCGGAGCCCATGAGTGGTGGTTGGAATGTTTAACCCTTCGTTGGCGCGAGGGTTGTGCCGCATACCGCCGTGACAACGTGTTGCAGAGTCTTAAAATATATCGTGGATGTCGTATAAACAAAGGAAACCCGCAAAAAAGCTGTGGGGGACATGATGTGGAATGGTTAAAAGGCAACCAGTCTGCAAATGGGAAGTTGGATGAGCGCTACCAGTGTGATTTTTAACTCAGCGGGGAGCAGCAAAGTACTTGAGTGCCAGTTTTAGAGCCTGAGAATCTCTCTCCAGGAAACAAACCAACTTACTTTTGCTTTCTATATATATATAACTAAAGAGCTCAAGCCAAATAAACCGCACAGGCTCATAGAAGCCAAAAAGCATTAGTGGATCCTGTTGGAAGAGAACAGCTTTCTTTATCCTAACACACGCTACACCAGAAATTGTCCATTTATATTTATGCAACAATTCATATAAGACCAATTTATGCATAGACCATGCTACCCCTTTAACATCGTGGTGTGCTGCATACCCAATTTAAATTATCTTCGGCCCCCTGGTCGGCCCATCATCCACCAGTGTTGTTCTATTGCAAAGAAAATCATTACTGTCCGTATGAGCCGTGGAAATAAGACCCGTGAGCAGCCCTTATAAGTTTGATTTATGGACTTGGATCTGCATTCATTTATTGCACACTCAAAAGCAAATATCCATATAAAATAGCAGTGTAGCATGTAGTATGTTGTAGGTCGAGCCGTGAAATTTAACATACACGGCGTGTTCATAAAAGGTGAAAGATTGGCATTAAAGCTCTGGTGCGTTTTCAGGGACTGGGTTTGCTATATTCTAGAGCACTATTACAATAGGGGCAGTGACAACAGATTAAGATTAACAATATACCCAATTTACGTTAAGATTAACAATATTAGGATTTATAGAATGAGAAGAGGCTCCTGCTCTTATCTGTAAATCAAAATATTCCATGTTGATTTGCAAGTTGAACACTTCGCCCACGCCGTAGATGCGCGCAATAAAACACTTGGTTTATCTATCAGTGCAATATGGGGCCGGTGCAAGCCAAAGTCGGCACCTACTTTGCCTATAGGTGGTGCCGGCCCTGATAGCACAGCTCTCCATGCCTCCCTGCTGTCCCGCTTTGTGCGGGACAGTCCTGATTTTGCCACTCTATCCCGCTGTCTCGATGAGCTCATTCAACGACTGGTGCACGGGAGCGAATGCGCAGTAGCGCTACCAGTTTAAGTACCTCCCAAGCTCCGCCCCTGGATCCCGATTGGCTGTCGGTAGGAGTTGGGAGGTAAGTTTTTGGGATAATGGAAAGAGCTACAGTTTGCAAATCCAATTGTGAAATCTTCATCGATGTCCTCCAACCTTGTGAATGACATGACTTTAAAACACAGACATGGTTACTGCGCATGGGTTCAAAAGAAGACAAAAACCCGAAAAAAGAATAAAATCACGGGAAACTCTTACTAGTACAAAATAGTAGAAAAGCCCTGATCATAGCACGTTACCCAACCGTATATACGGGTAAAATATGATGTCATAAATGTGTAATGGTTTTCACAACATTTAATTACGGCTCGGGTGTCTTTTACAGCCTGATTTTGTAAACGTTTGCATTGTCGGCTTGCTCTGTCCCGGCTTCTGTATACGTTTTCTTTTAATGTTATTATTTTCTAACAAACAGTCTTGAACCATTCACTCCCCCTATCCACCCTCCCCCAATTACTGTTATTAATTTCATGGAACATTAGATGCAACCCGTTCTCATCTGTGGTACCAGCTGTCTAGCACAGGGCAGCTACCAAAAGCCCATTGTAGATTGATCTGTTCCGTGCCCCGTTACAGAACTTGGCTGTTCCACGTAAAATTCTTTTAACCCCTTGGCTGCCTAGCATTGTAATCTTTCTTGCACACGAAGTGTTAACAATTTGCTGGCTTACGTATACAAAAAAGGGGTTAAAGGGCTTACCAAGCAGGTGTAAATATCTGGTGTATACCGATGAATATTATTATTTGTTTTTAATGGCGCCATCGTATTCTGCAGTACGGTACTCTAGGTTTACTGATACGATTGATTACATGATGTCATCAGTATATTTGTAGAAACCATGTGTTTCATCATTTTTTCCCAAAGATGGAAGTTGCTGAATGTTTTAACACTCTAAAACTGTCATTATTTTACCTACTTAAAACATCATTGTAGCCATTAAAATGTTGATGCGTAGCATTATTTTTATGTGTTTTTTAAACATTTTTTTTAAATATAACTGTATATACCTGAATTTGGATTTGCCGACTGTAAGGCATATCATTTTTGGCGGTAATTCATGGAGGAAATAAATATTTTTGATATTTTGCTATTTATAACTTTTTGCTAAGAAAATGAGGGGTTTTCAGCACTGAATCAAGAAGGTTCTTGGGCACCACGGATTTTCCATCCGGAAGGTCGCTTTTTGATTTGTTCAGCTGTAATTATTATGCTTATTACTATTATTAAAAATACTACTGCCATGGCCCCGGGCCATTTTAAAAATACATCTCGTTTCCTGACACAGTGACAGAATATTATCATATTCCTGCTAAATTAACTGTTAATAGCTGAAAAAAGAATACATGCCATGTAAAGAAGTTCTTAGGAACAGGAAACATGCTTCATCGTTTGACTAGTAAGTGGGTTATGGCTGCTGGCAACTTTTTTAAAGAATAGCACTTTAAACAGGTAGATACAGACTGCTAGCGTCACTACTAATCACTCCCTTGGTGGTATGCCTACCAACTCTCCCGATATGTTTGGGACTGCCAGTCCATCTGAATAGCAGTCCCAGTGGGACAGTGAATATACTGGGACTCTTAGCCCACGTGCCTGCTGATCCGATGGACTGGCATCTGCTCGGTGTGGAGGGGACTAGAGCTGGTCAAGCTGGTGGGTCTTCAGCCAAACATCTGGCTCAGTCCCAATCATAAAAGTGAGATAAGGTGCTGTTCTAATGAAGTTTGATCTCCAGCGAGCTTCTGGTGCAGGAACAGCCTGTTCAATGTATGGTTAAACGGTCCGACTTGGTGCGCTCGTGTCAACCGAAAAAATAAATAGAACAATACAAAATAATAGTGTAGATGTAAAAGAAAAATGCTGGAAAAGATATATTTATATGCACTCACAAGTGTACGTGGTGCTTCAAGGCTTTATAGATCCCTTGGTCCGTTGGTGTATATAAAAGGATCAAGAAAACAGAGAAAAACATAGGGTGATATTGTAGATAAAGAAACACCGCAAGGTGATGGATGCACTTACTCGTGTCTTGAGGGTGTTCAGCGTCAAAAAACAGTAATTGCTCCTCCGTGTATGTCCGTGGATATTAAGTTGCTCTTGATGAATTTACTTAAAAATAAACTTCCAACCCAATGGTTGATCTAAAAATAAATTTATTGAAGGGCTCTGCCCTAAAATTCTGCAATGGACTGTAGGTACCTGGTTTATAATAAATAAATAAATATTGTCTCAATAAATAAATAAATATATAAAACCGACCCCGTGGTCCAAATACAGTAATAAAAAACAATGTCTAGATAAAAACTGGTTCGAAAAAGAGCTAGAAATAAAGCAAAAGTCCTGTGTCTCTACGCGTTTCGCCTGCTTGGCTTCATCAGGAGTAGTGTTGCTGTTTTTCTCGTGGGTCCTTTTATTCATGGCCGGCGCCATCTTTGGGTGCCTCCTCCTCCAGTGGTGATCCCGCCTCCTTGCGTCATGACGTCAGTCGGAATCCCCTTCGTGTTAATAGTCCCGTACGTTGCCGCTTGAATGCGGAAGTATCTGTTACGCCTTCGTTGTTTTTTCTTAGTGCAGTACCGATCGTTTGATTTTTTCGTTCGTTCCGACAGGAGGAGAGAAGTAAAAGGAATTAAAATGTGGTTGTATATCATCAAAAGAGATTTCGTGTGTGTCTTATTTATCGGGAGTCTATATACGTATTTGTCGATGTCTTCCGATACATATAAATTATGTGTGTATCGCAAACGTAGTGTGGGAATCGATTTTAGCGGGGACAATGGGAAGAAATTGTGATAGACATATGTATATCCCAGAAAAGGAAACGTAAAAGTGTTTTACGATATATTTAAAAGAAAAAAACAAGGGTGAAAGGATGTATATAATATATAAAATAGAAACGAAATGTAGAGGGAGTACAAAAATGATCCTAAATGGGGGAAATCCCATTTGGATTATGGACAGAAAATATAGAGTTATGTGCTGTGTAGCCTAAGTGGGGAATACCGTGAGGGCCTTATGAGGGTAAGTGTCCTTAGGGACCTAGAAAGCAGTATTCAGGGTATGTGAGTTACCTGTGTAGTGTATTATGTGGTTTATATTGCCGAGGGTAAGTATTCTTGGGGAACTTGAAAGAGGTAAGATGTATTTCTTATGTAATATTATTGGAGTTACATCATTTGGGATTTGTTTGTCATACTAAGGAAAATTAAAAAAATTAAAAAAAGATAAAAGATAAAAAATTCAAACAAACGCCAATATATCCAATTCTGTGTTTAGGCCACCTTTTTTGTAAGTTTTCAGCTTGAATATCCATTCCGTCTCACGTTTTGACAGATTTTCAACTGAATTCCCACCTCTCCAATTTGGGGGAACTAAATCTATGCCTACTATCTTAAAGGTGTCTAATTTAAATTGAGGACAAGTGTTACAGTGTCTGGGGATACTGTGTTTGATACTGTTATTTCTTATGTTGCCTATGTGTTCCAGTATTCTTTCTTTTAGAGGCCTAATTGTTCTGCCTATGTACTGTAGACCACAACCACACTCTAACAAATATACCACGTTCTTGGAAGTGCAATTAATAAAATGTTTGATGTTATATGTGTGGCCTGTTTTCGTGCCAATGAATGTATCTGTTCTTTTAGGTAAATGGGTGCACATCTTGCATCGTCCGCACGTAAAGAAACCTGTAGGTTTACTACCGAGGAAACTTTGTGTTGGATGAGTGGGGCCTTTGGTTGGAAGGATGCTGGGTGCAAGAATTTGCTTGAGTGATTTTGCTTTTTTAAATATGACTTGTGGTTTACCCGGAAGTATGGTACCAAGGACCTCATCGTTTTTGAGGATATGCCAATGTTTTTCTAGAATGTGTTTAATACTGTGGGCCTGTGTATTGTATTTGGTTAAAAAAGAAAAAGAGAAATCTCTTTCTCCCTGGTCTTTTGATTTTCTTTCTTTTTTTGTTAATAGGAGTTCCCTATCAATTCCCTCTACCTGACGAAGGCTGCTCTGTAACCTCTCGATAGGGTAGTTCTTTTTTAAGAATTTGTCTTTGATTTCTGTGGCCTTTAGTTCAAAATCCTCGTTCTTTGAGCAGTTTCTCCTAACTCTCATGAACTGTCCCTTGGGGATGTTATTTAGCCAAAGTGGATGATGGCAACTGGTGAATTCTATGTAGCCGTTTTTATCTGTCGGTTTGGTGTAATTTCTGGAGCAGATAGTGTTGTTGTCAAGAAAAAGTTCTACATCCAAAAATTCAATGTTTTCTTCCTGAATGTTTGAAGTGAATTTCAGATTATATGGATTATTGTTTGTGTACTGTATGAATGTAAGTAATTCTTCTTTTGTCCCCTTCCATATGATGAGAATATCATCAATATACCTCTTCCACAGCACCAGGTTTGCACCATAGGGGTTGTTGTTCCATATATACTCTCTTTCCCATTCTGCTACAAAGATGTTAGCATAGCTTGGTGCAAACCTGGTGCCCATTGCTGTGCCACAAAGTTGAAGATAGAATTCTTTTTCAAACCAAAAATAGTTATGTTTTAAGATAAAATCTATACAGTTTAGAATGAATGTTTTTTGTGTTGAATCCATATTGGTATCTCTAGTAAGGGTTCTATCTACAGCTTGAATACCCTGTTCGTGATTGATCACGGTGTATAGGGACGATACGTCCATAGTTGCCCAAAGCCAACCCTGGTTCCATTTGATCTCTTTTAAGATATTAAGTAAATGGGACGTGTCTTTTAGATATGCTGGAATTTTAATAACATAGTTTTGTAGGAAGTGATCGACATATTCAGATGTGTTGCACGTCAAAGAATCTATTCCACTTATAATGGGCCTGCCAGGGGGACTTTCCAAATTTTTGTGGATTTTGGGAAGGAAATAAAAAATTGGAATTTTGGGGTGTTCTTGTTTTAAATAGTTGTATTCCTTATTAGTTAGGATCCCTTCATCTAGTCCTATTTTTAGTTTGTTGTGTAAGGTTTTACCAAATTCCTTTGTGGGATCTTTGTTTAGTTTTTTGTATGTAACAGTGTCTCCTAATATCCTGTTGGCTTCTTGAATGTAGTATGTGCGATTCATAATGACTGTGGCCCCTCCCTTGTCTGCTTGTTTTATGACTAAATTATGTTTTTCTTTTAGTGTTCGTAATGCTTGCTGTTCTTTTTTGTTGAGGTTGAACGATTTCGGTTTAGTTTTTAGCTTTTCCATGTCCTTAAGGACCAAATCTGTGAAAACCTCAAGGTGTTCACTTCTTTCATTGTGTGGATAGAATTTAGACTTAGGTTTAAGGTGTGTATGTGTATAACGCTCTTCCCTGTGGTCCTTTTTAGTATCCTCCATAATTTTATTGCAGAAAAACCTTTTAACTGTTAATTTTCTTAGGTACTTTTGTGTGTCCATAAATAGTTCGAATTGATTGGATCCTGTAGCAGGGGCAAATTTAAGACCTTTCTTGAGTAATTTAATTTCATCTTGCTGTAATATTGTTCCTGATATGTTAATTATTCCTTCCTCCTCTGGTTCCAGTATGTCTACTTGTTTTATCTTCGTTCCTCTCCCTCTCTGACCTCTAGCTCCCTTTGGAATCTTCTCCTTTTCCATGGACTTTGGTCCAATGGAATGGACCGTGTTCTCAACTCCATTACCTCTCTGCGTGGGGGGGTTTCCTTTCTTTTGGTCCCTCCTTTTCGGGATAGCCCCTTGTCTAAAAAAGCTTCCTGTTCTTGTTCTGTAATTCTATCCTCATAATTCCCTAGTGGGGGGTGGGGTTTATGGATAGGAGTGACTTCTCTATCTTCCCTATATGTATTCCTAGTTTCCCTATGTGTGTTCCTAGTCTGTCTATCTTCTCTATACGTATTTCTAGTCTGTCTCTCGTCCCTATATGGATTCCTATTATTCCTATATGTGTGGGATCTGTAGTTGTGATTGTGATAAACTTGCCCCTCATTTTGTTTGTAATTGTTACTATAAGATCCTGTGTTTCTATGTGATCCTGGGGTGGGTTTGTCTTGGTGGATTCCCCTCTGCATCTCCTCCTTGTCTCTAAAAAATTTCCTTTTTTTATTGGTGATGAGCTCTTCCTCAATCTTACTAATTTTTTTCTCCATGTTTAGTTTGTGAGCAGAGATTGTCTGGGTATCTAGTCTGTTTTTAATCTTCTCTTCTGTGTTCTGTATGTCCCTCTCAATCTGTTTGAGTTGATCCTTTTGTTGTGCTACTATTAACCCCATTAATTTATAAGAGCATTCATCTAAGGTATCATGCCATTTTCCCATGAATGTGTGATCATCTGAACCAAAAGCTGGGGACTTATGGATTCTTAGACCCCTTGGTATGGTTTTAGTTTTAATGTATTGTTCAATAAACGTTATTTCCCACCATCTCTTAATTTCTTTTTCCATGGTGCTGTGGAAGAGGTATATTGATGATATTCTCATCATATGGAAGGGGACAAAAGAAGAATTACTTACATTCATACAGTACACAAACAATAATCCATATAATCTGAAATTCACTTCAAACATTCAGGAAGAAAACATTGAATTTTTGGATGTAGAACTTTTTCTTGACAACAACACTATCTGCTCCAGAAATTACACCAAACCGACAGATAAAAACGGCTACATAGAATTCACCAGTTGCCATCATCCACTTTGGCTAAATAACATCCCCAAGGGACAGTTCATGAGAGTTAGGAGAAACTGCTCAAAGAACGAGGATTTTGAACTAAAGGCCACAGAAATCAAAGACAAATTCTTAAAAAAGAACTACCCTATCGAGAGGTTACAGAGCAGCCTTCGTCAGGTAGAGGGAATTGATAGGGAACTCCTATTAACAAAAAAAGAAAGAAAATCAAAAGACCAGGGAGAAAGAGATTTCTCTTTTTCTTTTTTAACCAAATACAATACACAGGCCCACAGTATTAAACACATTCTAGAAAAACATTGGCATATCCTCAAAAACGATGAGGTCCTTGGTACCATACTTCCGGGTAAACCACAAGTCATATTTAAAAAAGCAAAATCACTCAAGCAAATTCTTGCACCCAGCATCCTTCCAACCAAAGGCCCCACTCATCCAACACAAAGTTTCCTCGGTAGTAAACCTACAGGTTTCTTTACGTGCGGACGATGCAAGATGTGCACCCATTTACCTAAAAGAACAGATACATTCATTGGCACGAAAACAGGCCACACATATAACATCAAACATTTTATTAATTGCACTTCCAAGAACGTGGTATATTTGTTAGAGTGTGGTTGTGGTCTACAGTACATAGGCAGAACAATTAGGCCTCTAAAAGAAAGAATACTGGAACACATAGGCAACATAAGAAATAACAGTATCAAACACAGTATCCCCAGACACTGTAACACTTGTCCTCAATTTAAATTAGACACCTTTAAGATAGTAGGCATAGATTTAGTTCCCCCAAATTGGAGAGGTGGGAATTCAGTTGAAAATCTGTCAAAACGTGAGACGGAATGGATATTCAAGCTGAAAACTTACAAAAAAGGTGGCCTAAACACAGAATTGGATATATTGGCGTTTGTTTGAATTTTTTATCTTTTATCTTTTTTTAATTTTTTTAATTTTCCTTAGTATGACAAACAAATCCCAAATGATGTAACTCCAATAATATTACATAAGAAATACATCTTACCTCTTTCAAGTTCCCCAAGAATACTTACCCTCGGCAATATAAACCACATAATACACTACACAGGTAACTCACATACCCTGAATACTGCTTTCTAGGTCCCTAAGGACACTTACCCTCATAAGGCCCTCACGGTATTCCCCACTTAGGCTACACAGCACATAACTCTATATTTTCTGTCCATAATCCAAATGGGATTTCCCCCATTTAGGATCATTTTTGTACTCCCTCTACATTTCGTTTCTATTTTATATATTATATACATCCTTTCACCCTTGTTTTTTTCTTTTAAATATATCGTAAAACACTTTTACGTTTCCTTTTCTGGGATATACATATGTCTATCACAATTTCTTCCCATTGTCCCCGCTAAAATCGATTCCCACACTACGTTTGCGATACACACATAATTTATATGTATCGGAAGACATCGACAAATACGTATATAGACTCCCGATAAATAAGACACACACGAAATCTCTTTTGATGATATACAACCACATTTTAATTCCTTTTACTTCTCTCCTCCTGTCGGAACGAACGAAAAAATCAAACGATCGGTACTGCACTAAGAAAAAACAACGAAGGCGTAACAGATACTTCCGCATTCAAGCGGCAACGTACGGGACTATTAACACGAAGGGGATTCCGACTGACGTCATGACGCAAGGAGGCGGGATCACCACTGGAGGAGGAGGCACCCAAAGATGGCGCCGGCCATGAATAAAAGGACCCACGAGAAAAACAGCAACACTACTCCTGATGAAGCCAAGCAGGCGAAACGCGTAGAGACACAGGACTTTTGCTTTATTTCTAGCTCTTTTTCGAACCAGTTTTTATCTAGACATTGTTTTTTATTACTGTATTTGGACCACGGGGTCGGTTTTATATATTTATTTATTTATTGAGACAATATTTATTTATTTATTATAAACCAGGTACCTACAGTCCATTGCAGAATTTTAGGGCAGAGCCCTTCAATAAATTTATTTTTAGATCAACCATTGGGTTGGAAGTTTATTTTTAAGTAAATTCATCAAGAGCAACTTAATATCCACGGACATACACGGAGGAGCAATTACTGTTTTTTGACGCTGAACACCCTCAAGACACGAGTAAGTGCATCCATCACCTTGCGGTGTTTCTTTATCTACAATATCACCCTATGTTTTTCTCTGTTTTCTTGATCCTTTTATATACACCAACGGACCAAGGGATCTATAAAGCCTTGAAGCACCACGTACACTTGTGAGTGCATATAAATATATCTTTTCCAGCATTTTTCTTTTACATCTACACTATTATTTTGTATTGTTCTATTTATTTTTTCGGTTGACACGAGCGCACCAAGTCGGACCGTTTTTCGTGATATTTCCACACTTGGAGGGTGTGTTACAAGGTCGCAGCTGTGTAACCGGCTCAAGAAGGGTAGTATCCCCCTTTGTTTACTTTTTATCTTCTTATTTTTTCACGCCTCTGAACATACGTTCTAAGACTGGTTTTCACTACTTTTTTACTTTTACTCAATGTATGGTTAAACCAGTGAGATTTCTCATCACCCATTAAATTATACATTATAAAGGTCCAGCTGAGCCCTTCTAGCTGGATGAACCTGCCAGTATTGACCCTTTATAATGAATGGCGAAACCGCAACTCTCCTGCCGACTCTACTGCCAACTCTCCATTTAGCCACTTTCCAGAAGGACACTTGTGATGACCTTGTGTATGCAGTTCTGGGCCTAGGAGGACAGGGCTATGTCTTGCCACTTTCTGGGCTCACTAGCCCTTAAAGGCACAATATGGCGTAACCGTGCAGAACACAGGAAAAACCATGTAAGTTTAGCAGAACATGCAGGATAAAAGCAATGGCAGCTCTGCAGTACATCCCAGGAAGTTATTTAGCTGCTGGAGTCTTCCGTCGACGCTTCCGACCTCTAATTTTCTCCTACAAGCCATGCGTCCCTAAGGAAACTGAGCGTTAACCTTGTCTGGGTTTGCAGGGAATGTGGCTTCGTGTCACATTGCCTGCCTTGTGATGCACAGTTAGGCTACCTGCATATCAGACTTGACAAGAACATTGAAGCAAAGACAGGGAAAGCCGAAAACCAGTAAGTGACTGCAGTGTGACATTTTTCGGTTCCTCGGATATGAAGTGCAATCACACTAAGACATCTACTCCATAAAAAAAAACAAAAAAAAAACAAACAAGAGTATTTCAGTGTCATATCAACCAACAGGGACTATTTTCTGGCGCTCAGCAGTGAGCCGCAATGACTCGGGTAGGACAGGAATAACATACTTGCCACAAGTGAATGGTCTCTGTTATTGGGCTATCTGCATTAAGGTTACTTTTCTGACTGATGATAAATTTCCACTGAGAAAAGAACTGTCAAAAAAATTACTTTTCAGGTGGCGTGTACCCTTTTTGACAGTTCTTTTACTTCTAGGTTACTTTTTTTTTAGGTTACTTAATGTTTCATTCTGTACATATACAAAATTGATAATTCATCTACATAGGTCCACAGATCATTATAAATCAGTGGCCGGTGCTTTGGTTCATTGTGAACACCGTATACCTAATCAATCCCATGTCTGCCACATGAATGGCTCTGTGGGCCACCAGGGATGCCTGATTGCCCTACAGGGTGATGTGCCATACAATCCATTGCAGATTGCCAGAGGGGGTGTGGGCACAGGGGTGTGACTAGGTGGTAGGGCTTTCAGGAAACTTTGTCATATCTTTTTATGTAACAAAGTGAGTTGTTCAGAAGAAATCTATAATCACAGTTTTTAAGGTTTATTTACATATTTCGTTTTTGGGAACACTATTATATTTGTTTTCATAAAATGTTGAGCTCCGAGAAAAGAGGGACACCAGAGAGGAAAGGGGGACAGAGGCAAGGGGAAGCGTAATGCTTATAGCAATACACGCTGAACGGATTTGTAAATGGGAAAAAAAAAACAAAAAACACATAAAACATCTGTAATCAAAATATACTATCGGATTAACTGTAATATGTTTCAATCTGGATATTTGAAGAGATCATCCTATAGAATACATCTTGACCCTCTATTCATTCACAGTCTAAGAGGATACTGCGTGAATTTACATCTGAACAGCATGTTTCATAAATGTTCCCCAATAATACAAATTGAATAGCTTTTCCCAATAACGCAGATTAAATGATAACACAGTTTATATTGCATTAAGGCAGATTCATCAGATAAGAGCTAGACAATTATTTTAATAGTTTTTTTTTCTTTCTAGCAGGTGGAGATGGTTTTGGGATTTGGCAGACATGGGATTTAAGGATTTAGGCTTCAGGGAACATGGATTATTTGATGTACAAAAAAGTGAGAATTTAAGCAGATTTTTCTGTAGTTCCTTATTTGTGTATTGCTATTATTATGATTAAAAAATTAATTTTCCAGATAAGGGATTCTTGATTTTTTTTATTTTTTAATTTTTTTTTGCTGTTTTTTTTGTTTTATTTACTACCAAAAGTATTTCTCCAGCAGTCCTTTTCCTTTTCATGATGTGCAAGCAACGAATGGAAATTTATGATCAGATTCATTACAACCCAAAATAAATCTAAATTGAGAAAAGAAAATGAAGACGTGTGCAAATAAAAAGGCAATTTGGATGCTCTGTAATCTATTCATAGACAAAATAATAATTTTTTTTCCTGGTGTAAAAATTATGGTCTCCATCATCTTTATATGATTTAAGTAGAAAACGTGGTTTCGTAGAAACATAGAACTTGATGGCAGATATGAACATTTCGCAAACCTAGTCTAAATCAGGTCTTATTCTTGTCTTAGGCACATGGCTCCTAAACCTATCTCATACATGTTTACGTCCCCATCCGTCATGGTGTAAGGTGACCATATGGAATAAAAAGAGGAATGTATACCGGGGCATTGTGAAAGAGTGAAAAGTTTCACTAGCATTGTGAAACAAAACAAAGCTGTTGTCTGAACAATCCCATTTTTTTGGTTTTCTAGGTCAGTGGTTTTTAGATGTCTCACCAGTATTCTAGAGGACCCGTAAAGTATAAGCGCGGAACAGCACAGATATGTGTTTTGTTTTTTCCCATCCGATTGAAGCAGGAGGTAGTGTGTCGAGAATCAGTGTGCACGCTCAGTACGCATTCTACAATAATGGTTATGAACGCTTTAATCCAGGGCTCGACAAATCCCAGGGGCCAGGTCGCCATGGTGACTGAGAATTTTGTCCTGGCGCCTAGGTGTTTGTCAGCCTGTTAAATTCCCCAAAAATGCCCCCACGTCGCCACAATCGTGGTGATCGCGGGGGCGCTGCTGCTGTCTGCCCAGGTACCTGAGCAGACCAGCACAGCCACGCCGAGCCCTCCCCCGAGCCTGAGATCAGTCCCATGGAGTGATTCTGTAGGCTGAAGACGCAATTGCCGGCAAACCAGCAATTGCGTTTTCAGCTGCCACTGGCAGCTTCAGGGAAGGGGGTGGTGTGTTGATTGGCAAGTGTGGGGACCTGACACAACACCCCCCTGCTGCTTGATTGCTCCATGAGAGCGGAAGTGCAGCGTTAACCCCTTCAATGCCATTTTGTATGGGGCTCTGCTACTGGTGGTATGGGTCTACTCTGCTACTGGTGTATGGGGCTCTGCTACCAGGCAGACCAGCAACAGCAAAAACGAGCCTCCATAAGCCCTTTGACTCCTGTAGGCATGGAAGCCTACAGGAGTCATCAAAGAGACTCCCTCCTGCAATGGCTGGTCTATAGACCAGCAATTGCGTCCCAGCTGCCAGAGGCAGGTTCAGGGACAAAGGGTTCTTCGGTCTCCACATGACTGCCTGATCGCTCCATGAGAGTGCAGCGTTAAGCCCTTTAATGCCACAATTGTGTATGACACATTCGTGGCATTGCAGGGGGTAACATTTATCCCCACAAGCTTGTCAGTCAATGCTGTGCTCCAATGGAACATCAGCATTGAAAGAGTTAAAAAAAATATATATATCAAAAAAACAAAAACAGTACTGACCCGAAAGTCCAGGGTGCTTCCAGGTCAAACGCTGTGAGTTTAGTAAGTGGGCTGATGATGATCGGATCCCTCCTGACCAACTGTTAGTTTAAAAAAATCCTGGCTCCTAACTTCTTTAGCTGGCGCCGAGATTCACAAGCAAATTTTTTTGCTCTGTATCATGTTATCCATATTTACGTTTTATGTATATGCTGTAAAAGACGATTGAACAAGTTTTTTTTCTAAACATAGAAGTCGTGTGCCTGTCCAATGGATGTTTAAATGCCCTCAACGGATTAGCCTCTACCACTTATGCTAGGAGGCTGTTCCATTAGCTAGAACTGCAACTCTTACAACTCTTACCCATAACTAGACGGCTGATGGGAGTCCTAGTCGCACAGGATTGTACTTTTTTCCACAAGATTTTCACTGTCTGCCTTTTTTTTTTTATACACAGAAAAACTATATTCCTCTCTACTAAAC
>VKOC01000006.1:2897991-2914129 GCA_009364415.1 Spea multiplicata
AGGCATTTCTGTAGGCAGAGTGCTCTATGAAATGCCTTTTAACCCCCTTAATGCAACTCTGCCTCAAGAAATGCCTTTTAACCCTCTATACGCCACTCTGCCTCCTGAAATGCCTTTTAACCCCTTAAATGCCAGAGTTGCATATATGGGTATAAGGCATTTCTGGAGGCAGTGTGGAAAATAGGGGGTCACAAGGCACATAATGGGGCACAGTGGCACATAGAGGGTTAAAAGGCATATGGGGCACAGTGGCATTTAGAGGGTTTAAGGCATTTATAGGGCAGAGTGACAAGCCTGGGGGCAGATGTGGATAACTGGGGGGGCAGGTTGGAAAATAAAAGGAATTAAAAAACCTTTTTACCGCATCTAAAGCAAAATTCCATGTAACTTTTTGAAAATACTTTAGTCCAATTAATTTGTAATTAGTATAGGGCTAGCATCATTCAGCCTGGGCGGCAACTCTATCCAAATGCCTACTAACAGTGGTAAAAAACACATTTCAGGTCCATGAAACTCACATTTTCAAAAAGGGAAAAGAAAAGACATTAAAGAATTCTGTTACTATGTAGATGCTGCCTAAACATCACATTGGTATAGACCTACTAGTGGCTATATATGGCTATATATGGGATTGGAGGTATATATATATATATCCTTTTTTTATGTCACTTTCCGTGTCCTTTGAAAACAACCCTTTTCTGCGCCGACTCCCAATCTGTCCAATTTATTCTTTAATTAAAAAAAAGTATTCCGCATTAAACTATATTATCATATCTTATTACATGTGTAGGGCCACCAATATCTGTGATCCCTAACCCTGGTTACCTCCTTACCCGCTACAGGCCGATCCTGAGCCTGCGCTTGCTGGGAGCTGAGGTGTCTACCCAGCTGGGCATCCAGGGTATGGATGTTGGATCCAGTTGTGAACATCCTTAGCAATAACCACGGCTACAGGGATAACCAAAATAACTTCACACACCCACAAGCCAATGCCGTAACCCACCCTAGGCTTCACCCTAGCGGCAGTCTGGTATTTTTAGGGGCCCATAAAAGCCAGCAATCCGCACAGGCTTTGGTTATGCCGGTTTATCCACCATTACTGTAAATAAGTGAAAACTCACTCATCTCTTATTAGCGGAATAAAGTTCAATGTGCTCTGTTATGCGACAGGGGAAGAGATCTCAATCTTACCTGTGACCAAATCAGTCTGTCGAGTGCCGGCGCCTTCAGCAACTCCTGGGCCTTCCTCAACCCCAGGCCTCAATCACTGTGGCACAAGGATCCTTCACTTTTCACATCCAGCTCTGCACTCCCCCAAAACCCCCATTAGTCCCTTTTATAACCTCAGCCATAGGCTTTCCAGTTCGCCATCTGCTGGCCACTCCATAAGAACTGCAGGTGATTCAGTGACTCGGCAGAGATTACTGCAACCCCCAGAGGGGTAACATATGCATAAAACATGTAAATGCAACTTTTACAATAACAGTATTCATGACATAGTTTTGAAAACATTATACATCTACATTGAGTTACCCGCATAACTGTATGTACATCTGTATATGTACCTGGTACCATATTGTCAAGAAAATATTTAATCCACTGTTTTCATATACATTAATTTACAATTATTCACATATGTCTTCCTTTATTTGAAAACAAAATGAGCCACATTTGATTATGTGGATTCAATTCTTGATGAAGAAACTTTTTTTTTAATTTAACTGTTCTTTTGTATGCCTGATTGATGTTATAAGATATTTCTTTTATAAATTTAAATCTGGGGATAACGAATGCGTTGGATTGAAAGTACTTAAAAAAAAAAAATCACATGAAGAAATTATATTTACCACTAGTCCCTTTAAAACTCAATTAAAATATTCAAACTTCTTTTGACAGGAGGTCAGGAATCTTGTCATTGCCACAATGTCTCTGTCAGCCAATTACACGGTTCACACTAAAACAATTTAAATACATGTAATTACATGACTCATTACCAATACATCAAGATAATATAGTATACTTTTATACTATATACTTTTGCATGCCATAACAAAAAATGTATCATCATCCCAAAATAATTCTTGCTCTCGCATACAAGCATATGTAGTGTAGTAACTTATGAACTGTTGGAATGTAAGCGAGATAAGCAATGACTTGTATTCCTGCCTCAGATTTCACAGGGTTAAAGCCATTATGTTAGCACCCTATCCACTGCCAATAGGTGAGACACCTAAACAAAGAATAAGCATTCCTGGGAACTCTCAGGATTTGACCCCAGTCTCAGGTTCCTAGGGTGAAGGGGCAGATTCTCAGGGTCACGCAGCCTGGAACTGGCTCTTTTCTATTCTACATTACTTTGATCATATAAAAGACTTATGATTTTGCTTCAAATATCCTCTGGTTGATATCCCTGTTAGAATGCAGGTGACTTAATTAAATGTTTCTTTAAATAATGACAAGTCAGGGAAAACAGTTGCTACATGGGATATTAATGGGTTAATAAAAAATATGTTAACATTTTTCAGTGTCCGCTCATTAAGAATAGGTATGATATTAGGTCCTAAAAACAGGGTGAGATTTATGTACCTATTATATAAGTTATGCTGGGTAAAGGTGATGGAAAGCCCTTCCACTTAAAATTAAGGGGGTAGTAGAAGTATTATTAAACACTCATCTACAGACACCAGACAAACCAGAAAGCTTGTTTTTTTCTCAGAAACCTCATGGTGCTACCACAAGGGATTCTGGATAGGCACATGCAAATAAAGTAATTAACAATCACTTTTTGCCTCAATCTCCTCTCTATGTATGGATCCCTGGAAAGTAATTGCCCACTGCACAAGACAGACTTTGCCAAGGTACAGTGACCAGATCACCACTCATTTTTTTTTGTTTTTAAGTTTATTATACAAAACTGCTTATGATAAAACAGACATCAACCTGTTTTAGCAGAAGTACATATATCAGTAACGTTGGTACAGATGGTCGGTAAGCAGTACTGCGACGCAGCGCAATACACATTACAGTGCAACTTCAGTTTACAGAAAGCTCAGTAGAACCGGTGTACAATTACATGTCCAGATATGGCACATATGGTTAGCGCATTAGAAGAACATAACCTGGGGAAATTGGATGGTCAGGGTGAGTGACTACAGAGAGGTGTTTTGTTCTTAATGGGACTCATTCGTTTGTAATACTGACTTGAGGCTTGGGGTAGCATGAGGAATACCATTACATAAGTTATGGTGAGTAAAGGTGATGGGAAAACCCTTCCACTTAAAATTATGACGGGAGTAGAAGCATTATTAAACACTCATCTACAGACACCAGTTTATGCCACTTTATACATGAATCCCTTTAAAGTAATTGCCCGCTGTACAAGACAGCCTTTGACAAAACTCAGGTAAGAGGTGCCATGCATAAAGTGGATACAGAGACGAAAGGTGATTGTTCTTGACCTTATTTGCATGTGCCCACCCATGTTGTATTGTTGTGATAGAATTCCGCTTGCCTCCAATCTGGACCATGTCCTATCTACACATTTAGCAGCGAAATCCAAATGTCCACTAACAACTTTAGGCTCTACCCTTGGGGAAATAAGGTTATTTAGAGTAAAAGCCTCCCAGAATGTCTGTAGTGTGACAACATAGCTGTCCTATTATAGCAAACCTCAGAATTTTGATGATTATCATATGTATAAAGTGGATATAGAGGCAAAAGGTGATAATTATTGACCTTATTTGCATGTGCCTACCCAGAATCCTGTGTGGCAGCACCATGAGAATTCTGAGGGAAAAACAAGCCTTCTGGTTTGTCTGGTGTCTGTAGATGAGTGTTTAATAATACTTCTACTACCTCCTTAATTTTAAGTGGAAGGGTTTTTTTATCACTTTTACCCACCATAACTTATGTAATGGCATTTCTCAGGCTACCCCAAGAACCAAGCCTCAAGTATTAAGCCAGTACCTCAGCCTCATGCTGACAGGACTGATTAAGGGTAGGAGATCAGAATAGATCCAATCCTCCTGCAGACATTTTGGCTGAGGAAAGAAAAAGTCCTGGTGTATCCTATGGGGGGTTCCTGGATGAATAGTAAAATTTGGGTCTAACTCTGCAGCAGTTCATCACTGAGTTTCACAGGTGAATGTCAATGAGAATTGCAACACCTTGGGCTTCTGAAAAAGCTGGCTATGAACAGTGAGCTGGCTATTGCACCTCTTATTCAAGTTTTATCAAAGGCTGTGTTGTGCAGCAGGCAATTACTTGCAAGGGATCCATGTATAAAGTGGCTATAGAGGCAATAGGAGATCATTTTTTACCTTATTTGCATGCACCTACCCAGAATCCTCTGTAGTTGTGGCAGCACCATGAGATTTCTGAGGGAAAAACAAGCCTTCTGGCTTGTCTGGTGTCTGTAGATGAGTGTTTAATAATACTTCTACTACCCCATTTATGTACATTGGAAGAAAATAAAATGCTCTTCCTATGTTTAGAAATATTAAATATTAACAATCGTGAGACTCAAGGGACATTTTTTAAAATTAATTAAACACAAACAGCCCTTCAAAATGTCAGCTCCCTTTTGCCTTGCCTCCCGAAAAGCTGTTGGGCACATTGGTTGCTTACAGTGAGCCCACCTGAAATGTGTCCATTGGTCCTGGGCAGAATTCTCTTTTTCTGCTTTAAAAGTCTGAGCACATGAATGATTGTTCCATAGGTTGCTTTGATTCAAATAATGTGGGCCACTACCTGAAACCGTTCAGTGTGTTTTAGTTGCAATCCTTCAGGATGTCTAGAATTAGTGTAGACTTTTTCCGCATTTTTTCATTCAGCATGACTGGATATTTTTGTACTCCTTCTATCTATATTTTTTTTCATTAAATGTGTGTTTAGGATAAAAATAAATGTCATATGTAAGAATGTATTATTTAATTATGCACACATGAACTTAATAAAATGTGAGCACATTCAAACCAACTAAATTACACAGCATATCAATCATTAAACAAAAGCAAATGCCACATAAATATTTATTTCCAAAAGCAACACCACTCACATGTCAAATAAAACAACACTAATAATTAATTGTTTGCAGCCTAACTGTATTGTTTGATACAGTGATAAACAGAAATTAGCAAACGTTAGCTGTACCACATCGGCTTCTGTTGTAGCAACATCCTGACAAAATGTCAGTAATCATGTACAGTGGTTAAGATGTAGAAACAGAGGACGGTGGACGGTGGACGGTGGACGGTGGACGGTGGACGGTGGACGGTGGACGGTGGTGGACTGTGGTGGACTGTGGTGGACTGTGGTTATAGGATACAGAAGCTAAAGTTGAACATGCATTTGAGCAGTTTGGATATTTGCCCTCAAAGGCGAATTGCTCACTTGTGAGTATTTAATTTTATAAAGTGTATAAACTTTAGCGGAGGTCACTAAACCAGGCCATCTATCTACCCTGCCTGGGGAAGAGTTACGTTTCCGTCACCTTTTGCTTAGAAGGTGATGTCATCATCCATGTAAGTGATCATCACATACTGATTTGCTGTTCATTGTATTTGTATATTATTTGTATAGCCTTTTTAATTCAGGAAATAGAATGTGCAGGCGAAAGCAGAATAGGATGAAAGCCCCAAGCATAATCTCAAATATTATAAAAAATGCCATCTGATGCGTTAAAAACTGTTAATACGACAATTTGATTTTGGTAACACATCTGCTTCAATCCATCTGGTATTGGGAAGGTTAACGAATAAAAGAGATGTAATGCGGTACAGAAAAAAAAATAACTCACCAGGCAATAACTGTAACCCACAGCACAAACACTTCTGTCACATATCTTTAAATTAAAATCTGTTCCTGATTGAAAAAATGCATAAAACCAGATACTTCAATAGGTCATTATTATGGAATGCCAGATTTAAATCACAGACATTTACTTAGAATGTCATCTGATAAAAATCAGCAACCTTTCAGTTGGAGCAATCCTGTTTCTGCCAAAAATGTGGTGCTGCTATTTTCATGATACATCATTTTAATGTTACTTCTACATCACAGTATGTGTGTATGTATTTATATATATATATATATATACAGAGGTCTCAAGTTTGGAAAAGGGGTTTCGGGAAGCCAGAAATACTAATTCACTCACTTACTCTTACCAACACTCTTACTCATTCTGTCTCACTCTTTCAAACTCTCATCTTTGTGTCTCCATTTCCGCAGCTCCCCTTCTCTTGCCTCTTCTGGTTGTCTTCTTTCTTCTGTCTTCTTTCTTCATCTGCAGACAATACTGGGAAGAAGCAGACGAAGAAAGAAGATAGAAGAGCTGCGGAATAAGGAGACAGGGAAACAGGCGCTGTCTGCGGAGACGGTAGGTAGAGATTGAGAGAGAGTATGAGATAAGGAATATTTTTCTGTGTCCATCAGGGAGGTGGGACAATGAAACACATTTCACGGAGACTCAAATGACGACTCAGACTGGATTTCTGGGAACCCTGGGACCTCTGTATATATATATATATATATATATATATATATATATACACACACACTATATGGACAAAAGTCTAATCCAGCATGACATTCCTAGGATCCCAGGTCTAGGAGGCTTGAGGGCTTTGATGGGGGAGATCACCACCCTTGGGTCCCCTATCCCCCCTAGACCTGACCTGACATCCTAAGCCTAGTCGGCCTAGGCCAGGACACATAAATGGATTCTATAAAGATCGCATGGGTTGGCCGAAACGTTGGCAACCATTTTGTGTGACAGTTCCTTTGTGCAAACATGTATTGTTATTCATTGCTTTAAAGGTAGATATGTAGAAAGATAGATATGTAGCTCTAATTAACAGACATCAAAATGAGATTTTTAATTATAATTATAGCCCCTATCTTACATTTGTATAAATGATTGTTCTCAAACAATTTTTGCTTTTGTAAAAAAAAAATACCCGGCTCTGTCAGAGTATAAAGATTCTATGTTTCAGAACTCCCTGGCTTTAGTATCAGGGTCTGTTCTAATTGAATGCTTTGACTTAATCATAATAATTTCCTTTAGCAGTTGCCTTGGCATTCTATCTGGGACCATTGATTTATGGCTATTGATCTCTGCAGCTGTTTCTGACCACTAATACTTCTTTGCAAAGTGACAGTAGGGCTATTAAGCACATTATATGAGGCTATTCTGGTAATCAAATGTTGTTAGCGACCCTTCATCTGTGAAGAAAAGTATGAAAGAGCCATTCAGCATTCTTGTGCTTAAATCTTTTCCCGGAGATCTTGCCTTTGTTTCCTTCTAAATTACCATGCATTTTCGTAGCTTTTAACTTTATGTTATCATAATGTTAAGCCACCGGATCTATCATGCGCTGTATGATTTCGTCCATTTGAAAAGCAGCAGATATAATACAGAACGAAGGCGTGAGTCCGGCTCGGTTCAATATTCCATCAGATCTACTCATTTTTAATGTGGAAAATGCCCCAAACCACTCTTTAATTATAGGAAGAATACTATTTTTTTTTCAACATGTTCAGAATCATCTTTTTTAATATTGTATAATTTGCCATTTCATTTGGTCTTTTGCCTTATCTGATAAATCTTTTACAGTTAAAAAAAACAAAAAAAAAACTGCCTTTCGTATTCTGATTAACCTACTTACAATGTTAAAAAAAAAAAGGGTTTTTTTATCCAGATTTTGTATAGAACACAACACACACAGATGAAATAAAATGTAATGGCTGTATACATTCAATAATCTTTCATCATTTGTTTAGCAGAATTCACAATGTAAAAATAACTGTTTTTATACAAGACTCCTTTTTAAAGAATTAATATTGCTATTATTATAATATTGCACAATTTTTCATTCATTCTTAAATATCCAGGTAAATGATTCCATTACTTTTTTTTTAAATGATCACTTGCAAAAATACCCCTTTTAAAATGCACACGTTTGGGTGTGTATAGTGCATTCTTCAAATGTCCCGAAATACGAAAAAACATGATATTTTCTTTCTGATTCTGACCATAAGACTGTTGAAAAATTAACCCTGTAATAGCCCATGCGAAGATTCTATGTAGTTTTTTTGCTAAATGTGTTAATCAAATGGCTCTACTACCTGTCCTCATGTAACCTTGATTTGCCATTTTTAAGGTACACTTAATTAGATCACCTACATTCAAGCAGGGATATCAACCAAAAGATACTGGTAACAAAAGCATATATAATAAGTGTATAATAGCTCCAGACTTTGTGACCCTGAGAATCTGCCCCTTCACCCTGAGATCGGGGCAAAACTATAAGACTCAGGGTCAAACCCTGAGAGTTCCCAGGTATGTAGTTATTTTTGTATTGTTTTTGTTTTTGTGTAATTTCAGTAGACAAAAGTGTCCACTAGGGGTAGCTATACTATTCACTATTCCCTATCAGAGTCTGTGAAATCAACTTTTCTTGTATTTTTACTCCTTTTCACATCTGTTTCCTAGTAAAAATACAAAAGCTACTTTCTTTTAAACTCTACGTGTGCCATATAAACTCCCGCACAAATTAAGACAAGTGGCATTATATGTCCACTTAGACTATATCAATGTTTTCCAATTAAAGCACACAATTCTCATCTGGGAGATGGAGTTCTATAATTTTGTTTCTATGAAAAATATGTTAATTTCTGCATTTTAAGTAAGCCAACATCCCAATCTACTTTTTTATTGCATTCTAAACTGTAGAATTACATAGTAAAAATCTTAAACTATGGAAACTGATTTGAATCATTGTCAAGTACGCTGCTTCGGTTGGTAATGGAGCTGTATCTTTGGGTCACATATATCAGGTGGAGGGGGTCTTGTTCGTTGATTTACAATGTGTGTGCATGGGGTATGTAAAGGTGCCCCCCTGCACTAATCAGGAAGGGGTGACATGACTGCTAACTCTTGTGGGGGTTAATAATTGGACCCTTCAGCAGCCAGGGGAAGTCGAAGCAACAATGTTGCAACTAAGGGGGAGATTGGGTTGAAGAAGGGAACTTACCTCTTGCAGGCTAGCAGTTGGTGTGGAACAGCAGACTGCTTCCCACCTTACCTCTCTAATTTATAATAGCTAATTTGTGGTCACTGTGGGCATTTTTCTTCTCTGTCTCTTTCAGTCACAGTGGGAGATCATGGCCGGCTTTGGGAGACGAGGTCTACAGAGGCTGAGGGTATGCAGAACAAGAGCTCTTGTTGATGTTTGGTGTATCTGTCAGTGAACCCAGCAGCTGGCAGGTTGGCAGAGCCTGGGGTTTTGTAGGGTACTGTAAGGAACCTACCAGGGCCACCAGAGACTCTCCTTCTCAAAGCTCTAGGGGGCATCTCCAGACGCAGAGGTCCATGCATCATTAACGTTCATAAGACAGGCTGTGACCCAAGGCGTAACGGAGGGGTGGTCCAGTGCACTATAAGGCCCCCAAGTGAACTATGGCCGGTGCTCATTTGTGCTGTGCTAACAGGGGTTTTCTCTTCCCCTCTGTGTTCCTCCTGTGCTTAACTTTTGTGTTCACACTGAGGGTTCAGTTAATATTCAACCCCTTCTAGGTGGGAACCGTAGTCACCAAGCGTGTTTATCCCTGCACTCCAGGACACTGAAAGTGAATACTATAACCTAACAGGTGCAAGGCAAAGGTCCTAAGCAGTCATGTGTATGCGTTTTGTGTTCGTGTTTGGTATGTATGGGCATAACTAATATTTTTTTTCAAATACAACATTTAAAGGTCCATCATGGAGATTCTCTGTAACGCAGAGATGTGATACAGCAGTAAGAAACGAACTAACTAGGATGCTCATGGCTTATTACAGTTATTTTGAGATACGTCAAGCCCCACGTTCTGAATGAACTTAAGAACAGTTCTTCCTTTACTTCTAATTAATTCACATGCCTTTGACCATAAAGGACTCTAATCTAAAGTATTTTGCACTAATAGATACTCTATTTTTCATAATTAATAGTCTTGTATGCATCAAAGGACACTGATAGAACAATGCTCCTTCTAGGTTTACTTCTAGAGGAAGGTAACACCAAGGCAGGAAAGAAATTAATTTTATCATGTGCTAAAACATCCCTTATTTGGTACATTCTGCACGGGCAAGTGCCTATATAATATATATATAATATATATATATAAATTTATATATATGTCTATAAACACAGGGTGATGGGTTATAGTGAGAGGGATTAGTAGCAGATCTCTGGTCCGGCCTCAACCACAATATTGTGTACAGCTCTGGAGACCCCATCCCCGGAATGATACTGACACATTGGAGAGAGTTCAGTTACAAAAATGCAGGTGTGGAAAAAATTATAGAAAAGTAAGAATGATTTTTTAAAAAATAGACATGTTAATAGTTTATGTTTAAACATTTAACACAATACAAAGAGAGTGAACAGAAGAAAAAATCTAAATCAAATAAATGGTGTGATTACCCTTTTGCCTTTAGAGCAGCATGAATTTTTCTAGGTAAACCGGCACATTTAGGGATTTTGTAGGGAAATAGTTAGGTGTATGATTGAACGATTATACCAAACTGGTGCAAGGCAGACAGGGGATTCCAGATGTTCTGTCCAAGCTGTTTTGAAGACAATCAAAGAAGCGGCCAATGTTGAGGACAGTGGTCGGCAAGGAAACTTAGTCCAGCAGATGTAAGACTCATCATGTTTACTTCCCTTCAGAATATGTAACGTTGTACCATCAGCTCAGAATTGGCAGAAAACATTGGGGCCCCGGCACACCCATCCACTGACCGGAGAAGTCTGGTCAGAAGTGGTCTTCTTGGAAGACTTGAGGCAAAAAAAGCCATATATCTGATGTAGAAACAAGGCTAAATTACTCAACTATCTACCCAAAATGCAGGAACGAAGATGCAGCCGGTGCTCTGGACTGATGAGTGAAGATTTGACTCATTATATATTTTCTGCAGCAGAAGACAGTTTGCTTGCAGAAGGACTAGAGAGCGGTACAAGAATGAGTGTTTGCAATGAAGCATGGTGGAGGTCCCATGCAAGGTTGGGGTGCATTTGGTCAGAATTAATGTTCTCCACAATTCGGAGAAGTACAGACAGATACTAATTGATCGTGCAATTCCTTCAGAGAGGCATCTGATGGGCCCCAAATTTATTCTACATAAAGAAGGATAAGGAGTCAAGGAAATGATAGTATGACCCCCACTGGGCCCTGATCTCAACATCATGGAGTCTGCCTAGGATTACATGAAGAGATAGAAGCAACTGAGGTGTCTAAATCCACGAGATCCAAGTCCATTTTAAATCCATTTTTTTCACATCTGCCTAAAACTTTTGCACCGAAAGCATTGTCACAATCACCTTAAAAAAAAAGCGATGATCCACAGTTTCGTACTCGCCAATTTTGAAATTTTAGGGGTAATTTTTTAACACTAACTTAACTACTCTGCCCGCGGCAAAGGTAACGTTTTAATGAAAGTACTCTGTCCTAGTGTTCTATGCAGGGAGAGGAAACGGCTTATCAATATAAAGAATGTTTAACACGCTGCTAAGGCAAACTTTGCCCTCTGGCAACATTGCATAGATGTTATTATAGTTATTTACAACACTGACAGGCTTACATTTGCAATGAATTATATTATATAAATTTAGTTCCATAAATATTTATTTTCCTTTTAAGTCTTACTCCGTAATGACTGAATACTGTACATTCAGAAAGCTTTTTTTTTAATTAAAAAAAAAATATATTTATATATTTGTAATAAATGAGACATATTTATATAGTAGTGTTCAGCATGCAAAAAGGCATTCAAAATTTAAAAAAGGATATAACCTTATTTTAAAAAATTCAAGGTAGATATTAAAATGGAAAAAGTATCCTAGTCAAAAAATGACGCTTTTAATTGGTGATTCTTTTTTTAATGCAAAATTGAAAATAAATTTCTCCACGAAACTGGTCAAAAGCAAAAAAAAAATAAAAAAAATTCTTCAATAGAGCAGTAGTCCCTGACGCGTTTCACCCATATTGTTCGTCAGAAATCCTCAGCCTTCCCTCTGCTGCTGCTTACAAGAGACACAATTGGGGTGTCACTAGGACAAAGGAGCAGGGGCCTAGCTTAAAAAGAACTGAAAAGAACCTTGAGGGGGTGGAATTGGGGACGTACATAGGCAGGAACTTGGTGGAGCAAAGCAGTGCTCCCTTGCCCATATATTATACACATTGACCCTGGGGTCTAATGATGCCCCTTACAGCATATATTTGTCTTCCAGCAGACCACCACATACAACATTGGAGAGACCACTGTAATAGTCACAGGTGCCGCCACGCAACCTGTATATTTATGCCATTGGTTACAGAATCCATTTAAATCACAGTTAGCAAATACAAATAGTATTCCTCAATAATTAATAGGTTGATAAAATATATGACATACACTTTTCTCACCCTTTTCGATATCAGTAAAGTATTTGATACCCCCAATCCCGTCTCATCCCTGAGCTTATTTTTTTTCCTTTTTTTTTTTTAAACCTCAGCCTATTCTATCGAACGTTACAGAACTATCACAAACATAAGGAAATCGGTTAACTAGGGTCCAATATTACACATTTAGTTGATTTGAGATAGTACTTATTGGGATTTAGCAACATTGGGTGGAATGAAGGTTTTTTTATTACTTATTCTTTATTTTTCTAGTTGCGTTTTCCGTTTTGTTCCATTGTGCAACATGAAACTAATTATCTTAATACATTTTTCGCAGATAGGAACACATATATTTGGCAAGCAAAACCTATGCCAGGCATAAATCACACAAAATCCTTTCCCATTGACAATATGAATAGTGTTTAATAAGATACTGGTACCAGGAGATAAGCAGAGGTTTGCTTAGTTACTTTCTATCTTTACAACTTGCTCCACACCGCCGATATCCTTGTTTATTTTAATACTTTGGATTATGCAAATCATCCGACTTGATCCAGCATTTAGTGGCTTGAATGTTCCACTGTACACCATGTCGAATGTGTCTCAAATATAACCTATCTTGATTTCTCCTGATCATTAGCGTTGTGGAAAATCCTGTTTAATTTGATTGACCTTGCCCCTGTTCCATGGACAAAACGGTCTAATGCAGTACAGGGTTTAGAACTGATGGTTAGATTTTTGTTTTACTTCTACATCACGGACTTTTGTGTTTCGAAAAGGTTCATCAGCCTTCTGGGAATTAAGATAGAACTGCACTAAAATATTAGAACACTAATGAATGTTGTGAAGCGCGTGTCGGGCCCGATCACCTTCCCCACCTGACCGAAATATTTCCGAGGGTTCTTCTACTACCAGCAGCCTTCAGGTACAAGAAACTACTTACAGTAACCGTGTGTGCGTGGCACCCGCATTTATAATACCTTTATCCTGAGATATACCCAGAAGTCGCTTATGACGTGGCGTGAAGCCTGACCTTTCTATAAAAACCCCAAAATGTGACATCACACACCGGACGACCCCTGTGACCCCTTTAAAGCTGCTGTCCCTGCACTCCAAGGGCCCGCAGCTTACCTCTCTTGTGCTCGGTTAACATACGAATGTATACGAAGTATGCTCTTTTTCACATCAATTGATGTTAACGGGGTACTACATAGTTTTGTTATGCCACCGCCTTAATTATATTAAAAGAATTCTAGCTTCTCATTGGTTTAAAAAGTGTTTTTTCCATCTCCTCCCAATGAGGTCTGGAAAAATCACAAAATAAAGACTAAAATAACATCAGTCTACACAGTGATTAGTACATTCTCTCCTAAATCATACAGTTGTTATGTCACATAACTCAACACAAAGCCCTTCTGCGTTCTGCTAACAACCCCCAAACAGATTTGATATTTACTCCGTTTTTTCTCTCTCCCCAGACTCTATAATTACTCTCGTCTTTAGCAATTGACCGGAGATTACTTAACGACTGATTACAGTATTTGACAAAAGAACATAATGATTTCTTAGTGTGTGTGTAACCTTAATTAACAAATATTACGTGGTTTGGCACTCTATTTTGTGAAGTGGTCTAGACTACATTTGCAATAAGGCACAATGGTGTCAAGCGTGGCTTTATCTATTTTAACCCTTACATTTCGCGTGGTTGCCATGTGTGATACGTTTAACCAGGGCCAAACTGGCGATGGCGAGGCAGCCCTGGCCCTTTAAGGCACATGGCTGACTGATGGCGGAAGTGTGTCTGACAGCTGGATATGCTCGAGTGGTTAGTGTGTAGCACTGTGAGCCAGCGGCACAATGTGCATTTATTCAGCGTGCCAGTTGGCCAGTCCGGCCCTGCATATATTTAACATTAAAGGCACACTCCAGCCATCATATGCACTTTAATACATTTGATAGGTCTCTTTGTATATTGTGGTGTCTTCTTTTCAAATACATGAGGGGGATTCTGCAGAATCCCCTAAATGCATTTACTGCCTTCCCGACCCTCTGTTATTTTCCATGCGCCCATACACAGAAAAAGCCCATATTGACTTCAATGGGAGTACTTTCCTGCCACAGAACACAGTAACATAGTTGACAAAAGACAAAAAGTCCATCAAGTTCAACCATTCCATAAACTCATACAAGAAGATGGCAGTCCGTCTCACAGAGGTTCAACATTACCTATCTGCTATAAACCTGTATAGCATATATATAATATATATATATATATATAAATATATATATATATATATAACGGTTAATTGTTTTATTACAATGGATGTAACTAAGTTAATCAGTTAGTAGAATATATATATATTATATGCACACACAACAATGGAAAAATGCCTTCAATTTTTATCTTTTCACTTTATTTAAATACTTAAAATACAATTTCTTACAAAATATACTTGTCAAGTTTAAAAAAAAAGGTATTTTGAGGCTTTAAGCCTCTTTTCTATAAGCCAAGCTGCATGCATCTCATTATCACAGCACTGATTACAAGATCCCATTGACCACGGGCAGACCGTGTGCCGGTCTTGATGCTGTGATTAGTATATAATCAATCTTTAATCCAATCAGGGAACTCGCTGGCTGCTACTGATAAAGGTCTCGGCAGGGAACTGATGAGGCCACAACCTCTGAGTCTCCGGGGAACACCTACGGGAACGTAAGGTGCAGCCGGTGAACAGACTGATACAACGGAACGCAATTAAATACAGAATACTTATAAACAGGAGATCTCCAGAGAGACCGGAGCCTCGGAATCTTTTAGTCATAAACTTTATGACGCTCTTAGCTTAAGCTCATTCTGGATGGGAAATGATACCCTGGAGAGACGGGAAAGGGGCATATATTTTGTGAACGTGTCCACAATATTCTAAAATAACCGTTATTCTTCCAGGAGAGAAAATATGAGAGCCTCTTGAACGTACCTTCTGCCGTACTGTGTTTTCATTGTCAGGAGTCTGTAATTATAAGTCATAAGGTGGTATCCCATTAATTAGCAGAAGTAATTGCAATAAAAATGTTTCAGGTTGTGTTACAGTGTTTACCACTCAACTTAGGAGCCTTTGTTCATCAATTGCACTTTTAGAAACATTTTAGCTAACCTATATTTTATTCATTTAAACAAATAAATAGGTCTTTCGTTCACGGCTCTCGGACTCCCAGCACCGTCACTTTTTGGGGGGTTGCGAGGACTGGCGGTTTGGTTATTTCAGGGATAAACTAAAGCGCTATTACAAAAATGTTATGTAGCCTACCCTGAGTTCTCCCTCTTCTAAGAGATTGGCTTCATGACAGAGTGGAGCTAGCCCCAGAAAACAGCTGAATAGCTACGCGTTTCTGACTTTCTAACAGTACAAACACAGGTTGGCTCTCCATTATGTCCACAAACATGGATCAGACGATAAAGGGTGAATGGCATAGATGTGTAATATTTTCCAGAATAAGGTGGAGTAAGGTATTCTTTATTGTTATTTTTTTTCTCTTTGCCGAGGAAACTTGTAATAATTTAAACGTAGAAGATGGACTATATCAGCGCACCTTGTAGTGCGAAGTTTTAGGACAGTGCCGGCCAAGCCAACGGTTGCCTTAGTTGTAATACAGAACAACCCCACAGAAAAGTCAACAGTAACATTGCAGTGCTGAATAATTTTACGCCCAAGAATAACAC
>VKOC01000006.1:2921824-2933798 GCA_009364415.1 Spea multiplicata
CATTGTTCAGACTAAAACTTGCTGTGCCCAGCAGAACAACAAATACTTTTCCCATGGTTAATATTTGCTGTTTAAAAAACATATGCATACATTTGTGGATATATAAAATGATTTCTAAAAAATAGATATTAAAATAATTAAATATTATTATTATTATTATTATTATACTTTATTTATAAAGCGCTGACAGATTCCGCAGCACTGAAAAATGATACAGGAAGAATACAGGAAACTTACAATGCTAGATGGATAATATTAAAATAATGAAATATTAATTATTATTATTATTATTATTTATTGTTTTTATATAGTGCCATCAAATTCCATAGTGCTGTACAATGGGGGTAATATTTTCTTTGTTCAACAATTTAGTACACAAAAGTTACCATGGTGTAGGTGACTCAAGATAATTACATACAGTAAGGGCCTCAGGCATTTTTAGATAACTCTGATATATTGAAATTATCCAGATTTTTCTGATTTTAGATATTTAACACAGCACATCCAAAGTATCATATGTGAAGTGGTTGTCATCAACCAAATCATAGGATACTACAAAATTTAATTTAAACAATGAAACAAAACTAACACGTAACATATAACAATTATATTATTTACCAAAAAACGAATCAAGGGACATGTATAAAAAAAAAGCACACTACCATGATGTGGCTCATTAGCGCCACCACCAGTTTCAACTCATAAAGGCAGCATTTCTAACGTACCTTTGGATCTGAGTTGAAGAATTGCCAAGCTAACCTGCTTATTCTGTAGGATTTTAGTGTCACATAGAAAATCTCCAGCATTTTTAAGAACATTTGGGTTTGCAACTACAAATCAGCCCCTTGTTTCAGAATTCATGTAAATATTAAATTAAATTTTACATACTGTTGATACAAACAATTTAATGGTAGACAAGGTCAAATTCATTAGGCCATGCAAAAAAATGACTAATTATTGCATTTTATTTTCTTCTGCATTATCTTCTGCATTAAGATCTTTCATAGTGTTGTTGAACTTTCTTTGTGATTCCTCTTCTTAATATAGAGCTGGTCTGTGTCAATTCACAGGTTCCAGTTTTTTTGGGTTTTCTTTGCCATAATAGAATTGCCAGATTTCCAGACCTAAAGAGACAGATATCATACTGTGCACTGATTTGCATATTTCTTTACATCAAATTATTATTATTATTATTATTTTTTATTTATATAGCGCCAACAATTTACGCAGCGCTTAACACAATACGTATATTCAAGGGGTCTGGCAAGACGAGAATTGACAGACTAAGACAAACCGATACATTAGGTAGAGAGAGCCCGGCTCGCAAGCTTAAATCAGTGGTGAAGATGGTTCTTCACCACTGATTTAAGCTTGCGAGCAGGGCTCTCTCTAACAATGCGTTGTGTGACCCAGCGGGGTGTAGCACGGGAGCTCGCACTATGTGAGTGTGAGTGTGTGTGCAAGCTGTATTGAAGACAAGCCCGAAGAAAGGGTAAGTTGTGTTTGTTTGGGTATATGTGTCTCTGTCTGGGTATATGTGTTAGTGTCTGGGTATGTTAATGTGTGTTTAAGTTAGTGTGATGTGTGCATGTGTGTTTCTTGTGAGTGTCTGGTTATGTTATTGTATGTGTTACTGTGTGCATGTGTGTTAGTTTGAGTGGTTCTGTAAGTGTCTGGTTGTGTTGATGTCTTGATGTGTGTTGTGTGAGTGCATGTTAATGTTAGTGTGCTTTTGTTAGTGTTGAATGTCTAGTTGTGCTAGTGTGATTGTATGGATGTGTGTGTCTCGGTATGTATGTGTCTAATTATGTTAGTGTGTGTCTGGTTATATCAGTGTGTGTCTAATTATGTTATTGTGTTTGTCTGGGTATGTTGGTGTTTGTGTATGCAGCCGTGTATGCTAGTGTGTGGGTTTGTTAGTGTGTGTGAGTTAGTGTGAGTATGTGCATGTACATTTGTGTAAGTGCCTGGTTGTGTTGGTGTCTTGACGTGTGTTAGTGTGAGTGGGTGTTATTGTGTTAGTGCTGAATGTCTAGTTATGATAGTGTGATTGTACATGTATGAGTGTGAGTATTTGGTAGCGTGTCTGGGTATATGTGTTAGTGTTAATATCTGGTTGTGTTAGTGTTTGGATGTGTGTGTGTGTGTTAGTTACTGTGTGTTACTACCTAATGTCTAGTTGTGTCAGTGTCTGGATGTGTGTGTTAGTGTGCATGTCTGAGTACATTAGTGTGTATATGTGTTAGTGTAAGTGCCCTGCTGAGGCCAGGGTCTGGATCCACCCCGCTAACTATTGCAACATTATCAAAATAGGCCAGACCTGCCAGGGGGAAATTATATTGTAACCCTTTAATAGTGAAACATTAATACTGACCCCCCCCCCCATTCACACTAAAGTACGACGTGAGTAACCCTAACTCTCTGAGTACTTTATAATGCATTCTTCAATACCTGACACAGAAGCCTCAGCCTGGTGCAGCACCCGCACTCCTCATCCATGGTCCAACTATTCTTGATACTGATTGGCAGCTTGAAGCAGCCAATCAGTGGCAGGAAAGTGTTCCCACTAAACTCAATAGGAGCACAATCTACATAGAGTCTGAACATTCTGCAGTATCCAGCCTTGCATTTGCAAAACAGACAAAGGCCCCACACAGCTATATATAATATAAATATATATAAATATATATATATGCATTAACGTGCAGATGATGTGCTGAAGTGTCCCATGTACAAGCTGCAGTGTATCATATCCACGTTCCATCGGATTTTTGCTACATATCTCTGTTTACAAATAGAATTAAGACATAAACTGTACTTTTATTTGCCATTTGGTTATTTGATATTTACTTGTTAAAAGACACATTCATTTTTACAACAATTAAATAGCATTTGCTATTCGTATTTGCTATCCATACACTTTGCCGTCCCTGTAAAATACGAAGTATGCTGACAACTTTCTTTTTTGGCATTAACGTTCTTTACAATGGTGTCACTGAAATAGCAGCATTCCATATTCATGAAACTCTAATCAGGAAAATAAATTACGCTGAATATAAAAAAAAAAAGTAAATCTTTCGAATAAATGAAGATGCTTTTAAAATCCAGGTGCAGATTGTAAAGTAATTAATGTTAACCTAAATGTAATCATTTTGTTCTCTGTTTCATTGGATTATGTTGACTTTTTAATTTGATTGCCATGAAGATGTGACTCGTGTTGATTGCATTTAAAATGTGCAAATCATTTGAAAATAGTTGGCAAACGGCATTTTAAATTATCACTCATATGGAAAAAGTTAAATGAGCATGAGGTGCTCTTTAACTAGGGGTGAGACAGCCGAATGGCTTTCCTTGGGCTGCCCAAGAAACCACACAATCCCTATGGTATTTTCTTGCATCACGGTTTGAAGATCAGCAGCACCTCACCTCCTCAGTGCTCTTGCCACTGATTGGCTGCTTGAATCTTACCAAACATGCGCACAAGAGGTCTCATTAGACCCCCTCCCACAGCACATACCAGGTCTTTTAGATGGCAAGTAGCAGGAAGGACTGGGGGAAAAGCATATGGAGGATACCGCAGAAACAGACGCCTGGCGACATATATGTGAAAGGGTTATATGAACCAACATTATAACTTGTCAAGGGAACCATGGTGGGAAGAGAAGTTGAAGAAACGGATAAATACAGAGGAACATATGTCTGAGGCCTCCAACAGTAGATTGCCACCACACACCCTCACCCTAGGATGCTTTCGCCATGCAAATGGGGTCCCGGTTTATTTTTAAGGTTAGTGAAGTTAATAGTGGCCTAGGTGGCTATAGTTGTTCATGGGCAAGATGGTTATGAGACGTGGTGATGTCAGCAAGATGTCTAATTGCTAAAGAAAAGAGCTTGCTAAAGTTCGGTAACCCAGTATAATAATTGCTCCAGGTCCTAAAATTCCTTAATCTGGCCTTGGTCCCAAACCCACTGTGTCTGTGTCAAGGAAGAAACAGCACGCAGTGATATGTGGCTGGGTCGAGCACCTTCACTGTATTGATAGTGTTCAGCAGATTGGATTTGGGGGGACCAATTTGCTGATACGTCGCAATGATGTTTCATATACTCAAGTTATCAATAAAGAACGTAAAAGCTTCAGCCAATTCAACATCCTATCCAACATCCTATCCTATCAATATCCTATTTGTGGGAGTTTATGTATTGTCTCCAGCTGGGGGGGGGCGGTGAACAGGTTAAGGGTTGCCATTACATGGGTCATCTTCTCATGCATTCGCAAGTGGGGCACACGTAAGTTTTGGGACCAATCAGCCACCATATATGCATTAAAGCTGGGGAGCGTTCCATTAAGAAAAGTGATGGAACCTCCTAACATCACATAATAAAAATACTTGGTGTTCATCGTTTAATAACATTCCTACACGTTCTATGTTTTGTATTTTGTTTAATATTTTGTTCTCCTCTTAATATTTAGTTGATACGTTGTTTTAAGAGATGTCTTTTAAAAAGTGTACTAAATGGACACTCTTCTTCCATTAAGGGAATGGATAGAGCCCCGGCAGATTGCATACGTCACCGACACGTTGTACTCCTATAAACACATTGCAACTTGTTAAGACGGCAAACGAAGCTACTAATGATTCCCTTCTAAACACATATAATTTGTTGTGAAGGGCATTTATTTAACCAGTATCCAGTCAAACATTAGAACCTGATTGTAGACGACATGTGTGACATCCAGCAGTCTTTAGTGCATACGGCTTACAGATTAGACGTGCTATCAGTAACATGAAAACAAAATGACAGCCTGAGTGTTTAATGAGAAGCTTATTAAGAACCGCAGACTGATTACCAACTGCGAAATTAACTGTGATGCCAAAAAGTGACATTTTTAAAGCAGAACACAATATCAGTTTATATTTTTATGGGTGTATTATCTACGATTGAACTATCACGGTCATTTCGCACTTTGCAGTTATGGTAAAAAGTTTTAACGTCGTCCTGGCAGCCAATGGACGTTTCTGCTGATTGTTCCACTTTTAACCATTTTGTAGCAGAATTGTGGGGGGGGGGGGGGGGTGGTTTGCATATATTTACCTGACCATTTGTTTGCTACATATTTTTCATGACCATCATAATAAGAAGTGTTAGTTGTTTCGGGCTGTCTTTTATATCGCTTTCTATAATTAAATTATTAAATTTATAATATTTATAATATTCTATATTAAATTATTAAATTAAATTTTATTGCTTCTAGTCCATACACAATAATGTGAATTTACAGGTGCAGTTCCATTTAATCAAAACCTTAACATGTTAAGCAAATAAAACTTTTTTTCCCCATTTTATACTTTCCTCTAAAGACTCAATGAAAAATAACCCAGAGACGTGAAGAAATGTGTTTTCTTTCTATGGCAACAACCTATCAGTACCTGCTTTTGATCACATGACAATTAAGCATTCCCTGAAACTTTTAGATGAAATAAAAATTACTTCTGAAAAAGAAGTTCTGAAAAATTTGGCAGCTCTGGGACTGAGATTTATAAATCCAAAAGAGTAGGTGGAACAGCACATTTCTTGTCTTAAGAAAAACAAAATTCTATTAAAAAAGCACATTTTGGAACCTACTGACAAACCAAGAGTCATTGGTAATCTCTTTAAACTATACCTGATATCATCATCTTTATAGATAAGATATTTAAGAAGTATATAATAGAACATTTTAAAGAGCACACATTTTATTATAAAACTATATTCACGGGATAAATATAAGCTTTAGCATCTGGATTGGAACCAAACGACAGGGAGATAACACAAAACAAAAAAAACCTTTTCTGTATATTTGAAAAAATAATTAAATAAAAAAAGGTTAAATAGAGTCTTTTTAACCAATATTCTTAGACCACATTCAAGTTGCACAATTACAAATTAAATGAGATGTGTTCTGTCCATATTGTTTATGGTAATAAATCATTCTGGTATCATGGTAACATGCTTTTTTGGGAGAAGGTTTGGGGTCTTTGCTACTTGGCAAGATGGGCCAGGCTTACTCCAGAGCAAATTATTCATTCTGCCGTAGCAATTAAAAAAATATATATTATATACATATTTCAAAAAGTCAAAAAGAACCTGGGCCTAGCATAGGAGACCAAAAGGCTCTTGATTACATTAGGTCAACCATGCTTTTATCTTTATCCAGTGCTTTTTTTGTAAAAAAATGAGGTGCCAGTATTCATTTTCTTTAAAACAAATACTCAAAAAAAAACCCACTAAACACAAAAAACAACAAAAAAAACTCATACATATACACACAAACACACACACCCTCTCCCTTATTCGTACATATACACTAACAATCACTACACAAACACTGACACACACAGAAACTCACATTAACACACACACATACATACTTGCACTAACACACCTGTACGTTATATGTAAGTACAGTGGACAAGTATAGTTTTTGTAAAATAGTTTATTTTTTTGTTAAATTTAACTTGATTTAAAATGAAAAAAACTCAGAGAACATTTGATTTATAAAAATGGATTTTGTTGAAAAAGTTTTGAAATCTGCTATAAGAGCAATTATGTTTTCATTTTTCAACTGGGAGCTTATAGTCATCATATTTGGATTAAGGAAACAGATGGTTGACTGTAGGAACCGCTTTATGCTTATTATTTTGCTCTGTTACGCGAGAAATGCTAAGCTACTTTCAACTTTCAATCCACTCTCAAATTATCTTACAAAAGTTCAGAAAATTGGTTGCTTTGCAATGTTCTTCTGCTTTTACAAATCCATAAATACAACCAAAATATGATTTGAGATGCAGGTTGAGTTATTTTACTATTAGAATGGATCTCAAAAAATACTCGATGTGATGCAATTTGCTGACCGACATTTAAATCCAATTTGTGCCACACGTTGGGAACACACATGACTTGTTTATACGGCAGAAGATGAAATGTCGCTGCAATAAAGCACCTTGAGTAAATTCTGTTTCTAATGCACATATGATTTGTGATTAACCCCTTAAGGACAATGGGCAGTCCCTAAACCCATTGAAAACAATGCATTTTGAGCCCGTACATGTACGGCCTTTGTCATTAAGGGGTCAATTTAAAATATTCCCACTAAACCTTTGTGTTTTATGTTTATTTACCTGTGAGGATTGACACCATCTTGGGTCCTAGCTGAAAAGTATGTTGTGGCCCCCATCCCAGTGGCTGGGCAGTGTGTGGTTGTCTTTAGTTGTATAGGTATTGTTGGTTGATCATGTGCACAGTACAGCGCTATATAAAACAATATATAATAATAATAATGATAATACATAATAATATCCTCTTTCCTTTGGTAATGTGAGCCTTCCATTATTCCATAGGTTGTGTCCTGGCATTGACTGGCATCGATCGTGACAAGCATTACCCAGGGTCTGTGTTGCCCACCTCTAGTCTCGATGTAAGAGCAATATATTAGGAATAAAAGGTAATAAGAATTATAGTATGGTAATAACAAGAGCAACATGGTGTACAGAGAGAGTACAGTGGTGGTGAAAACTACAATGGTCCACTAGATGCCCCCGTAATGAACTCTAACGATATTGGTTATTTTCTATGGATATTGAGAATAAATTGGCTTGCAAAAGCATACTTGCATTAAGGTATAAGGATTAAATTCCTAAGGTATTCCGTTCATAAAAATAGCAAAAAAGGCAGATAACTGACCAAACTAATGAAAAGCAAGAAGATATGTTTTGCCTGAATATGATGCTATGCCCCTAAATACTATGTAAGTGGGCAGCTGTCCAGAGATGGCTAGCGGAAAGGCAAGTCGGCAGAGAAAATAGATAGGTTAGTCGAATAAATGTTTTATGTTATTGTCAGTTTTGTATATTTTCAATTGTAAAATTAGTGTTAATTTTCACTCTTTCCTATTGTAATGTGGAGCTATAGAATAGAAGCCGGTGCTCTATAAATAAAATGTGATCTACTACGAGAAAATCAGAATGCTTCCCTCATCTTATATGAGCGTTTTTGTGGAGCTTTAGAATCTTATTGCTAGTTTTAATATTATATTCTTATAAACTATGAATTCATTGATAATAACAAAAATGTATTGCTTTGGTGGTAAAATATTTGCGTATTATTTATTATTTTTAACTTGCATTCTAATGGTACTAAAGTCAAATAATTCCTGGTATTCTACCATGCATTGTTGAAATAATAATAATAATAATATAATAATAATAATAGTAATAATAATAATAGTAGTAAAAGAAGAAGAAATAGTTTCTTTATAAAAATTATATTAAATAATTAAATAATAACATTTTCCCATTATTAATAGAACAGGATATAATCCTATCCATTGGTTCTGTTAGCTGTTGCCTTTGTTGTTTTTGTCGTTGTTTTTTTGTTGTTTTTTTTTTTTACAAGTGATGCATTCTTTGTTTCTTGCCCCCATTCTTGCCCCCACTCATCCCTTTCATGCTGCATAGACACTTTCCCTCCATGTCACTGCAGAAAGTGACTTTGTGGGTAGTAGGACTAGCTGACTTTTCTGCCTACTTTCGGTGGCCATGTCATTGTTTATTTTGTTTGCCTTCCTCTAGATCAATATGACTATAACGATGGGATGAATATCTTGATCAGCTTAACAAAGGTTAATCTTGATAGACATATCTCATTTTTAAACCTTATCTACTGTACTCTTTTGATAGAATTTGTTTCAGTCTTCTTGACATGCCACGGTCTGTCCTTCTTATACCCTTCAGTTTCTTTACTCTGTAGTTATGTTTAGTATTCATTTTTATTAATACTGCATGAACTTGTTTTATATGCAGTTAAGTGTGTAGCCACAGAGGTGTAAAGAGTAAGATGGAGACTTGACTTTAGGAAGTATTTACACTGTGACTGGATCCTTTTTATGCTATTTCTGTAGATTTCTCCGTAACATATTTTGGATTATTTATATATAAAAAAAAATAACCAAGAGCCTGAGGCTGCTACACTGGTAGTAGAGATCTATACCCTCCTGCCTCCCATTCCCTGCCCATTCAGATAGGTGGGATTAAAAAGGTGAACAAACCTTTGGAGGGGCATGGACTGCATCCCCTGCCTCTCACCCTCCCTTTCATCCCTGTCCTATGGTATGAAGGGGTGCCTTATTGCACTGCGCACCCTTCTGGTACCCAAATGGACCTCATGTTTTCTACGAAGGGGTTCTAAAATTTATTTATATATTTAAATTATTTTATTTAATCCCCCTATCCAGCCACATGTGATAGGACGGTGTAATTGTTAATAGGGGATCCTGTTTTGGGTCTTTTTTTTACTATTTCATTTATTTTGGGTTTGGAGGGAAGAGAGAAAAATTCAGGGCTGCATATTAGCTTATTGGATTTCGGTTAAACATAAGTTGTGATGATTGTTGTGAAAATTCAGTTTGTAGCCAGTGGTTTTTATAATATTACAATGAGATATTTTCTTTGTATTTTTCTAAATAATATCTTATAATTCTTTGCCATATTTCTCCCTGTGATTTCCATAGGGAGTTGACCCTTTTTAGATTAAAAATTAGATATGACGCATAATTTCTAGAATGGTTTATTGAGTTAATGAACTTTTTTATAATAGTGTTATAATATTTTCAATTTCATGAACTCAAACGGTTAACGAGACTGATTGCAGTCTTTTCTTACACTATTTTCCCTCCTAAGTATTTTTTGTCTACTACACTGACTGTTTTTCAATCATGTCTCCTATTGTGTTGTTCCTCCCCAGAATACATGCTTATCACGGCGTATCACTGCGATATAATTGTACCATAGGTGACACATCTATAATTTCTCCTGGTTATACTGACTTCCCGGCTTAATTAAACAACTAATTTTTCCATAACATCCAGTTTGCTCATTACTCACTTTCAATTATGCTTCTGATTTCCTTTAGGCTTTAATTATTTCTTGCCGAGAAAGGTATAAATTAATTTTCATATTAACCATTTGACACACTAAGTGGTTTAGCGGAGGTCACTAAGCCAGATCATATTATTTCCGGTAAATCACATTTAATAACGTTGGCCAAAAAAGTATTAAATTTAAGCATAGTTATATACTTTGTGTTATTTATTGCTACTATCTAAATTTGTAGACCACCAGTGTTACTTTGGTGAAGAGAGAAAGTATATATATATATATATGTATATATATATATATATATATATATATATATATATATATATATGGCTTATAATATGGCTTGTGACAATAAGTAAGGGTTAATACTAGCGTGCCATGTACTAAACTAAACAAAAAAATACCCGAAAGAGACCCAGATAGATGTATAGGTTTGTCTTAGTCGGTCAGTTCTGGTTTTGTCAGATCCTTTGAACGTATGGACTGTAAAAAGCGCTATGGAAATTGCTGGCGCTATAGAAAGAAAAGATAATAAATATGCCACATATTACATAGGTTTGCTTTGTATGTGGGGTTTTTTTTGAGAGATGTCAAGAAAGGCTTACCAGAGTAACCAATAGAATGGGCTAATTGACAAAAATGTTCCATTTGTTTAGTGATGACACCACATTTTAAAATTTTGCATGAAAATCACTTTTTATGTACACCCTAAACAGTGACATTACAGCTACATTTATAATAAAATAGTATAATTGCTATATTGTCATCAAAATAAAGTTCCCCTTAAAACCCAGCTGTTGTTGCTTGGGATTCTGTATTCTCAGACTTGTTCATTTGCGTTGGTGTGTTGGTAACAGTATCACAAAGTTTACTATTCCCAACCTGTTAAAACAATGAAAAAAATCTGAAAATGAAATGTTTCAATGAGAACAAGGAGTTATTACCTGGTGACTATCGTTATGACATCACAACAGGTTTTTATTTGAGAACCTGTTTTTTTTTAGATGGTCTGTCACAATATGGTCACAATCCATGAAAATCTCCGCAGACCATGCTGCTGGCCCCCCAAGATATTACTTTCCTATGGCACCAGGTCCGTGTCCTGCTCCTATAATAATTATTTCTAAAACTTTAGAAAACAGCCCTGCCCGTCTGAAGTTCATAGACTAATTTGATATGATATGATGCAATAAAATGCAATTTGAAAGGCGACTCAAAATGTGATTATTTCCCCCTTAAATGAGTTTTCAAAGCATTGTGCTACCAAAGTGAATTAGTCATTTGCCTGCCACATCTGAACAAACAACGCCGTTCGCCGCGATGCCTACACATGTATTATTTAACTTTCCTCTGCGTAACAAGCTTTGGGTGAGTAATGAAGAACCTTTCTTCCCACTGTTTTACAAATAAATTTTACTTTGGAAGGACTGATTTGAATGCCCCTCGGAAATGTCTGCTTTCTGCTGTCGATTTCGCATTATAGTCCTAGAAACACTTTTGCCCCGAGTGTTTCCTCCAGACATGCATCTTAATTGTTGTTATTTGGCACCATGAAATATTGATGACATTGGTCAAAAAGATTGACAGATGCATGAATTCTTATTAACCAGCCTGTTGGTTGTAGCTGAAAGTTCAATAAATACCGAGATAAAGCGGAATCCCTCAGGGACTGTGTCTTTTCGGAACAAGTGGAATTAACTCCTTAATGACTTTATAAATCCTTGGAAAAAATACATTTTTGTTCTTAAAAAGGACTAAGCAAATTACTAGCAACATGCCAAATCTAGAATTGAATATTATAGAATTTCTAATTATATATTACAATATAATTATATTAGAAGACTAGTGAATAACACAACAAAACTACATTTTACAACAATAATATACTTGATATTGTACTCTGCAGGGCCGGCCCTACAATGGGGCCGACTGGGGCAATTGCCCCAGGCGGCACTTTAGAAGGGGCGGCACTTTGCCGCCCCAAGTGTTTTTTTTGGAGGGGAAGAGAGAGAGAGGGGCGCCTAGTGGTTTTCGCTTACCCGCTCGGCGCCCCTCTCTCT
>VKOC01000006.1:2933898-2957255 GCA_009364415.1 Spea multiplicata
TCTCCATATCCCAAAGAGCCCCCAATATAGCGTCGTGATCCTGTTCATGGAGCTCTGTGTTACTAACAGACCATGCTTTGCTTTAGGACGCATATAGCAATTAAAGCAGAATTAGCATTACCCAAATCCTGCATTTTATAGTTTAATACACTTAGTACCATAGAACTATTGTAATGGTGTTCACAGACTTACATATGTATTAGAATTCCATTAGAATTTACATGGGTATTCCTCCCCGTCAGGTGGTTAAGTAACTGCTCTCGTCTGGTGGAAGCCGATTGGTTATCACAGTCGTCAGATGAAGTGTTCGGATTATTAGCAGAACATTAATTATGCCGTTTCACCAACTTTTTCCGGGAAACGTTCCTTGCTTTTAAACCCAATATCACCAAAATAATTACGCCGATTAAAAGAAAATGACAAATCTATAGGAAGCTTTAATACATTAACGTAGGCATGCTAAAAGCTGTTCTCCTTCAATTAAGTGTACTAAGAACACTTTTATTATTTTATGAAGGTCAAATTAATAACTACATTTAGGGTTGCAGATAAACTAATTGCAGATTGATTCATCTTAATGCACCGTTCATTCAAGTTTATCCACAACCGGTCCTGCACACTAATTTTAAATTGCCATTAAAACGTTGGCTACGCTTAATACACTAACAACAATTAAAAGTCATCATGTTAAACGTGAATGAAGGAGCGTAATAAAAAATGATACATAGTCATATGTTAGAGAGAGTAGCAGAAGGCATATGTTATGTAGAAAGGTGTTAGGTGATGTATTTTCCCTGGCACTGCACCGCTTGTCCTTGGACTGTATCCTGATTCATCCCTCCTATTGCGTTAAGGACAGAATAATGGATGACACTTATCACATACATTTATCTGAGTAGTAAATAGGTTTATTGATTTTGCAAGCGCTACTAAAAGCCATTTTGGAATATTGTAATGTTAGCTAAAAAAATTATACAATGAAAATGCATGGTGTGTGATAATACGACGCTCATCTGGAGTTTCGAAGACTTATAACTGTAATAGATGTTTGTGTTTTGCCGAGTATTTTAGGATCTTATGCAGTATAATTCAATTCAATATAAAATGTAAGTTGAACATTAATGTAAAGTGTATTTAGGCTTGTAATATCACCAACATATCACCAACAACCCTTTTATTCCAATATGGGAAGACAAGATCAAAGTGCACTTAGCCATCTAAAAGGAGCAACAAACATTTCCATGATGTGTGTGTGTGTGTGTTAGTGTATAGCAGCTTGAATTGTATTTAATAAAATTAAGCAATTACCTTGAACAGACTTTGGTAGGTATTTTGAACTTCCTTCACTCATCCCCGCAGTCTACTCACTATAATGCAAGTCTAGGCAAGTGGACAAAAATAGGTCCAACTAATTCACTATTGCCAACTTGCATTTGCACTCACAGAAATTATACTCGCATGCACTCGCCAGCAAATTAAACTTGGATCTTGGTGCTGCTGGTGTACAGGATTACATTAATATGTTTCCATGTTAGGTAGGACTTCTTTCTAGTTTAGTGTTTTCTATCTTTCACTTACATATATATTAAAACTAAGGTTTGCAGCATTGTTTCCTCGTGTGTACAGCTTAAAACTTCAGCTAATATACCTGTTTGGGGTCTGGTCTTTAGTATTAAGTGAACAGGCAGGTCTCCAAAAGTACAGGAACAGTCTGTGTAAAAAAAAAATCCACTCAAACTGTCACAGACAGTAACAGACTGGCTTGTGACCATAAGGTAGTCAGAAGTGAGCCCTGTCAGGTAGGTAAACTGCCTCAACTAAAAATAAGTGCCCAGGAGACTGAAGGGTATAAAGGGCATGTACTCCCTAGGGTTATTTAATTATCCAAACCACTGCACATGAGGTGAAGGAAAAAAGGGGGCAATCATCTGCCCTCTTTGGTTAATAGGGGACCCCAGTTTTTTTAATTACTTTAATGACTTTTACTTACTTTTTCTCTTGTTATATAGCAAGGATATGTGAATTTTGCATGTCACAGGCGATTGCATGTGAGTTCATATTGACCTTGCATGCCCTTGCCAGTAACTCACAAACATTAAATTCTTAATTTGACTAACCAATAAACGTCAGATACTCTCACTCACGTACACTCTTAGTCACCCAGAAAGGTTATCCCCAGGGCCATTAAGCCTCTTTGGTGCCTGTGAGCACAGTTGAATTGGCACTCAAGGCAAGTTTGAAGCATATTTGTTACTGCCAACTCTACTGCACACTTACACTCTCGTCAGTAACTTGACTTACATCTACTCCCTTAAAGCAAACAAAATATAAAATAAATAAGATATAAATAAATAATTAAAATTCATGTATAAATAATAAGAACCTACATCAACCTAGATGAGAACCTACATCAACCTAGATGAGTGTATCTCTTCTTTGACCCTGTGTATGGGCTTATTATGCCCTCATATTTTCTATTTTTAACACTCAGCCCTCACATACTAAAAAGGGTCAAAACTGTGAGTTTTATCAGTCGCGTTAACCAGAAGGACATGATGACTTTAAGGGGATCATCTCTACAGACTTCCAATCTTCCACAGGAAGAACTCGCGGTTCAGTATGATGGAACAAACCATTTCTGGCAAGAAGGATCTTCTTTCCTCCGTTCCACCTAACTTCCCCTACAGTTTCTCTATGTCTGAATCACAGGGCTTTAATAGGTCACTGGTAGGGGAAAGGGCCAGATGCGGCTGTTTTTTTTGGAAACTGGGCACCTGCCCCTTTTGCCCTGTGGGTGGCAAAAGTAATCTTGCTTTCCATTGGCAAAAGTAAATATGAATATTAAATAAAATTAGACAGCAGGCAATGATTACGTTTATGAACGATTATAGTTTTCAGTTTCAAAAGCAATTTTCAAAAGAGCAGAATTATTTTTTATGACCAAGCCTTGTTCCGTAAAATGATTTCTTTTTGTCTTTACAGATTGCTTTTCATTATGCTCATCCTTTTTAATCATCACTAAGAAAAATTCCAATTTCATTTTTTCCTGAATAGTTCTGGCTTTCATAGTTATGGATTGTCTTCTTAATTATTATTATCCATCCCAGTGTCAGTTTTAAATATATAGTTCATGCTGGTTTTGCATATCTATTTAAATACTTTTTGAAAAATTCTCCTAGCACAATGTGAAGGAAAAAGAGATGATTTCCAAAAAGATTGAGATAATATGATTTTTTATGATCTGTTTTTGTCCATTATATCAAAGGCATATTTAATTCTAAGTATTTCTTTCTTAATAAAACTGTCAGATTATACTTAGTTTTCAGACAATAACATATTATACATGCATGATAATGAAAAAAAAGTTTTAATCTGTTCGGAAAGTTCAAACTAGTTCTTATCCAGACAAATGTATAGTTCATGATATTTCTCCCCTTCAATAATACCTCAATTGACTATAGATAGTGAAAAATGTAATTATTTTAAAAAATAAGAGACATTTTCAGGAAATGTGAAGAATATTCCTTTAAATTTTAAGATGGTAAATTCACAATGTTCTTTCAAGAGTTATCTTCGGATCGACTTTTAATATATGACAAATCCCTAAAAATAGTATTTTTTTCATTTGCATAAAAAATAAATACTTTTGTGGTTATAGGAGTTGCTTAACTAGGAGTTTTTATTTGCCTTTTGATAGCTGTTTATGTAATTAGGAAAGTAATCTGCAAATACTACAATTTGTACTAAACCTATTTACAAAGAAAACGTATAGACTTATTTTGACTTTTACAGCTATAGATCAGTATGAAAAATATCAAGCTTCTAGAAAAGAGATATCAAGGCTGATGGACAGGTGAATTTGGGGAAGTATATTTCTCGGTATTGCCTTTTAATCCAACCTTCTTCCAAATAACTTATTTGTAATCAAAGTATTAACAGCACAACATACAGATAATAAAAAATACTCAAAGCCAAAATAGCACATAAAGTAACATGATTTATTTTAAACACCATATGCACATAAAGCATCTAAAAAATAGTCAAAATCTGTCTGACATTAATATTAAAATTGGGTTATTTTTAGCACTATTTTAATTTTGAGTATTTTTTTTTATTTTTTCATGCCATTTTAGGATGCCGAGGATACTTTGATTATTTCTGTTTATAGGTTTGCGTTTTTGGAGACACATATTATTATTATTATTCCTTGTTTTATATAGCGCCATCAAATTCCGTAGCGAAGTACAATGGCATAGCGCTCAATGACCAGATCAGAACGGTGACAAGTATTTCAATAACTTGTATAACTTCCATACTTTACTGTGTAACAAAAAAAAAATCCAGTGAATTCATTTTTCTCATTTTCTTTACACTTTCTTAAGATTCTTGCTTACCCCTGACAAAACATTAACACAAAGGTGCATTTTGTTGCTAAAATTATTTTTGTCGCTAGGGGACGGATGAAATGTCATATATATATATATTTTTTTATTTTTTTTTTGCTCGGAGTACTGTATATCTTGAAAATAAAAATCAAAGTCTACTTGCAAGACATACAAATGCACCTTTTCGGTTTCAAAGGATCTAGATCAGACAAGAGTTTCATGAGGATTTTCCAATTTGTGCAGTCAGATTCATGAAAGAAGCAGAAAACACACAGATCTTCCTCTGCATCTGAGTCACAATCGTCAAAAGCAGAGTTGTACAATAGGCGCCACTGTTACATTTCTTCATCACAATGGAACAAAGCGTTAAACTTGGACTATCAACTCTGCAATCGGAACATTCGCTAATGTCTGAGATGTATAACCTTAAGCAATGTACATTTCCCCGCGCTTCAGATGGTGGTAACCATATATCTATTTGTAGTTACGCTTTGAAAAAAACTGTAAAAACATGGATAAAAAAATAAATATTTAAAATAGCATCAAGAAGAACACTGTTGTGATGTTGTGATTCATTTTATAAAATGAAATACATGATAAATTTCCATATATCCCCGCCTCCACCATCCATCCTATCTAACTCAACTGTAAATGTTTGAGTGCCTCCGCGCTGAGATAAAATATAGTTTTTCTTATAAGAATGCTTCTATTACATAAATATTAATTTGTCTTGACCGTAAGTCACAGTAAAAGGCATGTTTTTTAAAGATAAGGGAAATTCGCTAAACCTCGTCTAGAATTTGACAGCCGATAAGAAACTTTTGGCCCATCGAGACAACCCAAGATTTCACCGGCATACTTTAATTCATATACTGTATTTATAATATTTATTTACTATTTATCAACAAGTATTTCAGCTAAGATATATATTTTTTTTAAAAAACCTATGGAGTTTTTTCGCTAGAGTGTATTCACTAAAGCATGAATTGCAGTTTCAAATGAGATTTCTTGAATATCACTTTATCTATTAAATTATGAATTATGCAGAGCAAAGTTTACATGTTTTTGCAGGAAAAGCATTGAGCTCGGACCTTCAGGCTACACAGGGAAGCGCTGGGAAGTTATAACCCAAGTTGCCGCTAAATTCCCACTTTGACTATAACCCTACAACCTCTTGTCTTAAAATATATTTCTGCAATGTACTGTAATTAATAAGTAAATATATAAATATTTGTGTCATTTGACCTTCCGGTGCTCAGTCATAGAAGCTCAAACAAAATTACCGGCCAGCAGCAGAGGTTGTCTAAGTGCATCGGAATCTGGAGCATAAGGGGGGTAATGTCAGTGGGCGGGGGCAGAGTGGCATATCAGGGGGTATAAGGCATATAGGGGGTTTTAAGGCATATGAAGGGACAGAGTGGCATTTTTGGGGGGTATAAGACATATCAGAGGTCACTATGGCATAAAGGGGGTATATGGCATATCTAGGGGGCATAGGGGCATATCTGGGGGTATAAGGCATATCTGGGAGGGCAAAGTGTGCATATGGGGGTATAAGCATACAGGGGTTATAAGGCATATCTGGGAGGCAGTGTGTCAAGCCCGGGCTCAGATTTGCATAACTGGTGGAGGGGGGGCAGGTTCTTTGTGCCCAGTGTGTCTAATGGATAACCCAACACCGATACTGTAAAGTGTAGACATCTGAAAACACTTTTGGCCATGAGTCATGTCAAAGATGAAGTTTTCATTTGAAACTTTTTGGTTTTACCAACTGTTAAGTGATAAATATAATCATCTATTTAATTTATTTTGTTGCTATGGACATCACAACGTGGACGAAAATTAACTGGGAAATAACTGTTCATTTTCACCTAATCATTCCTGCTCACACTCCAGCCAGACCAGTCATACTCCCACATATCATCCAAATGAAAGTTAATAAAAAAAATAATGTTAAAATTACATTTTTGTTCTATATGCACATGCATTTCTGTTATGAACAATTTTATCTTAAAATGTAACTAAAACTATTTAGCCACATTTTTTTTAAGATAGCAATTTAGATATAAGACACGTCGGAATATTTTTGAACAGGTAAACACACTTAATTTAAGCAGAGTAAAAGGAACCGCTAAGTAAATTGTATTCTTAACATAAAAAATAAGCACTTTAAAACTAGTAAATTGAATTTTGTGACACATTATCTACTTAGAAAATACAAATGTAAGTAATATCGTGTAGAACAGTTGAAAGTTTAACCCAATATCTAAAAACTAAATAACTAAAAATGTGTATGATCTAATACGACAACATTTATAACATTTTCCTGAGCCAATATTTATATATTTAGAGATACAGCCTGGGATTTTAAGATAATATGGTGAATGTTAACCCTTTTAGTTTTCAGATGATGGCACTTCATTAACACTAGGTCTCAAATATTTAATAAACATAGATTTATGGGATTATTAAAAGTTATGAATTTGATAAAAGATGCCAATAACTAGTGCAGTTCCCAGCAAGCTGTTCTACCATGAACAATTAAAGTGCCTTTAACTTAGACTAATTAATTAATAGGGTATTCCATTTTTGTTTAATAGCATATCCAGGATATCTACTTGTACAACTTCATAAACAAGCAATATACAAGTCGGCAGTGAATTCCTCCGAGAGCTCCTGTCTCTAGAATGGATTCTAAAGGCCGCAAGTCTTCATTTTTCTTTATAATCAGGCTCGACTCTGGACTTTCAGATACTGAAAGCAGTCTGCTGATATATTTATTTTTTACATTTAAAAATGCAGTTTTACTTCACAAATTGTTTTTTTTTTTTTAAAAACTATTTAACTTTGTTAAGTTAATTAGGTTAATTAACATAAAAAAACTAAACAAAAAGAAAAGCAATATAAAAATCCCCCTTTCATTCTAAAACAGAAGGAAGCCTGTCTTTTTTTATACATTAGCTTTGATTTATGACTATGCTAACCCTATAGGCCAATGTTTAGGGCACATTTTTCCTCATTGCATTCTGGGAAAATGTTCATAGTTTTGCTATAGTCAGGCATCAGTCTCATAAAAAAGCTTACACTTATTCATAGATACATAGCTTGTAACATAATTGATCAGGAACCTTTTCGCAACCATGCTACAAGACACCTTGATGTGCCACCACATATGAGATACGAGGTTGCCATTCTGGGCCTTTCTTGACAACCACATATTACATATACGCGGTTGGCAAGCAGAGGGTTAACCCAGCAACAGACTTTAGGTATGACCTTCATGATATTTTTTATGTGCGGATTTTTACTGCAAAACCGTTACCACAACATTTTAAGCAGTTTTCTGGCGCACATTCAAGTTGCTAAAGCGTCATTTGTTGGTATTATATATATATTAATATTTTAAAGTTAAAAAAATAGGATGAGAGAATTACACCAAGGCCAGATCTTTAGCTATCAACTTGATCCATAACTTTCACATAAACTCGACACTATTCATTGTTGTCGCTGTCTAGATAATATCCTGCATTTTTTTTCCCCCGCTAGTATCTTCTGTACCATTTATTTTCAAATCAATACTCAATTACTAAGAGTAAGATTCACTCTTTTACCCATCCGCACGATGAAATTATGGACTTAAGCAACAACACTTTGTCAATGCGACCCACTGTCTATTAACTCGTGATTCTGGTAAAAGGCCATATGGATGCTTTATTAAGGCTATAGGATTTCTCTGATAATAATTAATCATTTGTGTAAAAAGAGGCTCTTTTACATTGTGACTGATGACACGAGAAAACAATTTGCCTCCAACCGCCTTTTAATTTCAACTCTTTCATTATTCATTGACTGACTCACAAAATAACCTACTATTGCTACTTTTAATGTGCGCCTTTTTTTTTATTTTATTTTTTTACTATTGAGTACAATGACGCGGCGAGGAGGCATTTTGCTGTTATTCAGAACTCAAATCATTGATTCGGTAAATGCAGTGCACTTAAAAGATGGACAAAGTCATTGCACAGACTACAGAATTCTAGGAATATCCTAGAATATCCAATTTTTGGTATAAAATATAGCCACAAGGAAATATATTTCTTTTATTGTAAAACTTAGTTGCATCAAGTTCAAATGTTCCAGTACATATCCCGTTCAGTGTTGGATTAGGGCCCTTGGGGGCCGTAAGGCATGCATACCCTTTTTGGATGCAAAAGAGTTATAAAAAATTACATCTCCAGTATCCTCCAATCAGAAAGAGCGTTCAGTGGTTTGTGAAGGCGCATAGCTCTGATTGGCTGGAGTATTTAAAGAAAACTTTGTTCTTTGATAATTTCTTATATTCCTTTTTGTAAAACTGACTGCGAGTCAAACTTTTTCTTGTCCTTTTTTAAAATCGAAATGGAACACCAGCAAAAATGTTGCCAAGAGCCTCATCAAGATTCAGCGCCGATATATATGCCATACAAAAAACAGTAAGAGATTTCACAAAGGACTTTTTGATTTTATTTTGTCAGTGAGGTATATTATCAAATTTAGTATGATGGGAGTTGCATATGATATTGTATACCCCACAAAAAATGCAGGTGTCCAAATCGAGACACCTGCGTAGGGGAGTATAGCAAAAGGTGGAGATGGTTGCCTTCAGCCCAAGAAGTCGGGGCATAGCCCTGCACCCGTCTTACCCGAGAAGCCATGGCAGCTTAAACATTGAAATGGAAGCTGATAGCAGATAAGAACCATTCGATTCCAATTAAGTCTACAAGTTTTCCTGATATTAGACTCAGATCTTACTCAGTCCTTAATCTTGTCTTCGATTCAGGATAACCATATGCCTGTCCCATGCATGGTCAATGCCTCTACCACATCTGATGGGAGGCTGTTCACCCTCTCAACGAAGTAAAATCATTTAAAAAAAATGTTTCATATGGGAGCTACAATGGAGGACTGTGCTGGACCAGTCATATGAGATTAAAGGATCTCCCCAACTGGCCCATGATCCAAATGATCAAAAATGGAAAAGCAGGTCAGCTACCCGGGCCAGTGCCTGAAAAACTGGGACGTAAGACATCGTATCTATTGTATTAATAGTATATAAGTCATATTGCTGATATTTACTATATATATTTATATATTTTTTATTTATTTTTTCCTTTTCTTAAACTGTTACTATATTGACTCTAAGCAATATAACTTACAACCCTGTATTAATGAAACATTATATCTATTATCATATATTAATAGATCGGCAATGAAAGCTACAAACTCATTGTAAACAGTAAAAGGAACGTGAAACATACAAGGTCAGGCAGGGAGTGTTTACTAAATGACGTGCATGTCTATCATGATTTGAGAGAACAACAAAACCACAATATTTAATACATTACATCCCAGTGTAAATGTAATTGCTCCATGTTTAGTCTTTTTCTCTACATTTACAAGACATTCACACTGAGTGATGATGGCTCAGACGAGAGAGATTGTGTGCCCGCTAGCGGATACGTTAGAAACTTGAATGAATTCCATGAACAAAATATCAACTGCATATTCGCAGTATTTGTCCTAAAATCACCTAATAAAATCAAAAGACCAGTCACATAAAAGGGTCACAGCAAGTAAATTCAGAACAGATCCATTCTTATTCAGCAACTAAAATTTAGCTTAATAATTTTCAAAATAATACTTACTTGGGGCTCGGAATCTCAGCAGCTGCGAAATCTTGGAGCATTTTCCTTCCTTCTCTATGACACCTTGATAAGGCAATTACCACATAATTACCTTAACAAGTGGTATTACAGGAAATTATTGCCATTCTACTGTTAAAATAACACATAATCAACGTAGAGTGAATTCTAGAATCCTCAATCAGCATCTCATTAAAGATAGCTAGTTCGGTGCAGGGAGTGAGACTGAAGAGCAATATAAAAAATAATCCCAAAATCCATTAGAAAAAGTATAGTTTACACTTTTAGACTCCACTACTTAATACTTAGCTGTTATAATGCATTCATATATTTTTTACCTTGATTAATGTTAATGTGTTTTTTTGTTAAGAGAAATATATACAGTATAACAAATGGGCTACATTACTTAAGTGCAATTGAAATTTTTTTGTGCTAAAATAACCTTAAAGTAACATTTTTTTCCTTCAGCATGAGTAGACTAAACCTTGAGATGTACTATGTTAAAATACTGAAGCAATACAAGCATGTTAGTATTAGATAGGACTAATATCAGGGTAGTATAGCAGTGTGCTATTCATGGCCATATTATGTCACCGAATCCTTTTTTATTATTTCATAAAAAATCATTTTTAGGACATACATGAGCAATTTATCAAAAATGTATTAGGCATTCAGTTAAGTATAAATATTAGAGATTCATGATAAAGACAAATACAAAAAAAATAGACTTGTGCATTCGGATTCGTACGAATTGCAAATTTAACAAAATACAAAAAAATTCAACAATACAAAAACGAGGCCAGAGCCCTAACGAAACAGACAAAAAAGAAACAAAAAGCTAGACATTGCCAAAGTTCTTGGGCTCTTTCACTTCCACCCTCTCATATTCTCAGAATGTCTCCCTACCTTCTCTGCTGACCACTTCAACTTCTGCATCTCGCGTCTTCTTGTTCTTCATTTTCTTGTTCTTCTTTCTTCCCTCCTCTCTTTCCTCTCTTCTTTCTTCATCCACATTTCTAGCTGGAGGTATCTATTATATAAACACAGCAGTGATATAATTGCAAAAAGGTTAACTATGCAAATATTTAATGCCATTGTTGTTAGAATATTTTCATAACATATAAACATTATTGTCACTATAGCAATAAAATAGTATAATTATGTAATAACTGCTTTTAAAATACAAAAGTAGATTATAAATCACTAATGAGACAGTGTCACCTTCACTAGACAAAAAAATGAATGACTGAGTGGTAATTAATAAATTAAATGTTAAATACAATATAAACGTCCACTGGCTTATAGTTATCCAGATATACAAAGTTAAACATTATTGGATTGATATAAAGCAATGAGTTAGGTAAATATACCAATATGATAAAATGTAATGTGACAGAATGAAATTACAAACAGATAGTGTTGGATTCTACCAGTAAACTCCTTAAATTTCAATTTGCTACTCATAATTAGAGAAAAATCTTGTTACTGAAAGTATTATTATTTATAAGTATGTTTTGTTTGTGCCATTACTTAGTAATCTACTATGACAGCGACAATGAAAGAAAGAATCATTAATGGCCTTAATAACTTTTATCTTGGGATTCATATATTAAAACTAATTTCAAGGTATAGTTTGGAATTTATACTAAATGCTTTGCTATTATTTTTTTCTTCTAGAAAATATATAGTTCTCCTGAAAGAGTTTCTTGACTAAACACACCATAATTAGTAACATTTTGCTGTAACCCTTCTTTGAAGTAGCTGGCATTGATTTTTTTCCACAGTTTCCCATAATTTGTGCACTCTGCTAAAGTAGTTTATTCTTTTCACACAGGCATGGTATTTGCCAAGGTTACTCAAAGAACATACAGATAGATAGATGGTGACCACTTCCACCTCCGTGTCTCGCAGCTCTGCCTCTTGTTTCTTCCTTTTCTTGTTCTTCTTTCTTCTCTTTTCTTTCTTCTTCCACATTTCCACAAACATTACCTTAGGAAAATTTCCAACAAAATGACGGAGCAGAAATAGCGAGGTGGGAAGCTGGCTCTACTGAGTGAATTTCCATAATGATCACCGAGATTATGAAAAGCTGCATAATCCAGATCCAAAGGTAAGGGGGCGAGGGGGATCCAATGCCCTCCCAAATGTAAGTAATTTATATGAACGTTAACCCCCCATCCCACTAAGAGAAAAGAGGAAGTGCTTCCCATGGGTTCAAGTATAACTATTTAACCACATCATCCCCATTAAAAGGTCATGGGGGTACTAAGAGTCATATATCCATCCAAGTATGTTAAATACCCCTACTGTGCACAGGGTTGGGAGAAGGGGGTGTTCAATTGCCAGCATCCCTTTTTTATTATTTTTATTTTATAATTTAATGTAGCGAATAGAGGTTTGTAATTTTGTGAGTTTCATGCCCTCGCAAACAACATGCAAATACATTTGGCAAGGCTACTATGAACATCATTGCATACTTCTAATCTCAAATACAGTTTTATAATGCGTTATCATTGTATGGATACTGCCTAATGATGACTTATAAATCCATATTTTATATCATGTAAGCAAAATCATATAAAATTTGTGTGCTCCTACTGACTTTCAAAAATGGTCATGATGTCCAGAGAAGAACGTACAGGTAAACAACAGGTAAAAAAGCAGATTAAATCTGATTTTGAACATATCTAATAATATAATATAATACATAATGTCTCCTTTTCTAGTTGCCTTTTCTGTTCAGTGGGTAATGTTAAGCGATATTTTTCGTGGGCGCGTCTGTGAATTTTCCACAAATATAAGTAGAACAATAAAATACATTAAAACGATATCATTACATATATGCAGATAAATACCATCCTTTCACCGCTGCACTGGTAGACAGCGCATAATGTAGATTTATGCAGTTATCTGGATAACAAAGTTTCAATACAAAGAGCGGTTAATGCCATAGTATAATTTGCACTCTAAATATGTAATTAGGTTTCAAATAGTCTTTATTATTCAAATTTGTCTCTGTGTTCTAAAGATCATATAAAAGTTCAAAGATATCATATTGATAAGGTATTGAATGGATAATGTGGTATTTTGGTGCGCATAATATAAGTAAAGCCTTGAGAAACATTTTGACATTTACAATAAATGTTGATAAATAATGAATTAACCCACAATGCTAATGTTATTTGAACAAAACCGCTGCTGCCGATTGTGTATTAATTTACAGAACTCACAAGTTATTTCTAAAAAAAACAAGTATTTTATTATTTTCTCCAATTTTTGAGAACCTGCGATTGGCAGTATATAGAAGAGTACACTGTGATTTCCATGGCAACAGCAATTTTGTAAATTACTATAGTGATAATGCTTTTTTGATGTCTATTAAACTCTGAACTGTGTTTTTTTGTTTTGTTTTAAAGGTTACAAAGCAGATCCAGAAAATAAAAGGCCATGGCTCTTACAAGAAATGTAAAGGGAAAAAAAAAGAACTATCAAGTTGAACAAACATTCAGAAAACTGGATAATATGCACCCTCCCAAAGACCCAAATTTACATTCACCTTAATTACATTAATTCTCGGGTGTAGCGCTAAAAAAAGCAGGCCCCGACTGGCCATTTGGCACACTGGGTAAATATTTAGATACACTATATAGACAAAAGTATTGGGACATACCTATCACCTATAGAAATATTTGGGTCCCTTACTCTCAGTGAAGGGAAACCTTATTGGTTAAGCATACAAGACATTTTGGACAATGTGATGCTTCCAACTTTATGGGAACAGTTTGGGGAAGACCCTTTTCACTTCCACCATGACTGGGCCCCAGAGCACAAAACAAGGTCCATAAATACATGGTTGGATGAGTTTGGGGTGGAAGAGCTTGACCGACCGCACAGAGCCCGGACCTCAACCCCATCGAACACCTTTGGGATGAACTGGAACAGAGATTGTGAGCTGGGGGTCCAACATCAGTGCCTCACCTCACAAATATTCTACTGGATGAATTGGCAGTGCCTTTCTCACGTATAATTCTGTATTTATTCTGTATTTATTAAATACTAATTGTTATGTCCTGTCTATGCATTATACAGAGCTATAGAATATGATGGCACCGTATAAAACAATACAAAATAATAATCATGAAAGTCTTTGTCCATATAGTGTGTGTGTATGTACGATTGAAGGCTGCATAGTGACTTAATTGGTTTGGTCAATAAAATCTTTTTTGTGCGTTTTGACAGTAGGGTAGGGGTTATTGCTTGCGAGAGGGTATACTTTACATAAAATAAGTGGTAGAAATTATATTTGGAACCAGATTAAGCACAACCTTCTAAGGAACTAGAGTCAATATTAAACGGTAACAAGATTGTTAAATAATAAAAACAAATGAAAAGAGCTGTATACATTTCTCCTGGCATGTGAACCGTTGAAGGTCTTTCTCCACACACATCTTCAGTGTGACTTCCCAAAGGGTCATAGAAAACATATGATACATGTTGCCAGAAATGATATATATTTGGAGAAATAAAGGGGTGATATAAAATTGGGCATTGAAGAAAACATATTATACATGTTACCCGGTTTAAAAAATGTTACCCTCACTGCAAATGCAGTATCTTTAGAACACAAACGTTGAGTCTGTCAAGACGAGTTTATAATGTGCTTTCTTCACCAAGCCAAGGAATCCCTTTGTGTTCTGCCTCTCGTGCTGCCAATCCCGGCTAGTATGCCAGTAATGGAGTAAGGATATTACAGCGTTACTGGAGCGTATCGGAACAATGTGCACAGCAGATTAAGAGCTAATTCAGCAATAAAAGATCATTTGCAAGGCAATTAATTAAAAAATTGATGGGCCTCCTGAACACTAAAAAAGTTGTGGTAATCACATTGTGTTTTTACATGTTCTATTGATTATGCCGTCCGGAGACATGTGGTGTTGTTGTGAATGTACGGTTACAAATTGCTGAGGGGTAGAACGGGCATTTAGGGTACGTACATTACGTAGTCTATCTCATACCCTCTCTATGTATAATACATTTTATTTTTAGAGATTAACACATCATGGAACCCAGGCAGACTAGACAGGCTGAATGTTTCTTATCTGCCATCAAATTCTATGTTTCTATGTTTCAATACATTTATTCGTTTAGGCAGCTTATACTGAATATTAACGTTTCCCTTGAGGACATTAAATTGTAATTGTATTTCAAGCCATTTCCACTTTTTAGTTTCAAGTTTATTATTATTTTTAAATTCAATGTGATTTACTATTTTTTTATATATAAATGTTATATTTATATTGGCTTGTTATGGCGAACTCTCAATCAGATAGATGAAAAAGTATAATAGTAAAAGGTCCCCAGGATACAGACCCCAAGTATACCCCCTGAACCCATCCCATGCTCGGGAGTGTGGTTATTTAAGTTAATAAATAAATATTCCCTGAAAAATGTGAAGATCAGACAATGACCTAACTAGAAACCACAGGGCCCTGGTGCAAAAATAGCCCTGGTGGGCCCCCAACCTCGCCAAGCAACATGTGTCACAGTTCCACTTTTGCCCTAAACAGCTTGTGACTGCCTCCTTTGACCCAAACAGCTTAAGTGCCTTTGCCCTCAGGCATCTTATCAGTACCATCCGAACCCCCAAACTGCCTGTCTGTGCGATCTTTGCCTTAGTTCTTCAGTGCATCCAAGCAGCTTATTTATGCCATCTTTGCCCTCAAACAGCTTTTATGTGCTATCATTGCCCACAAACAACTTCTCTGTGCCTTTTTTGCCCCTTCCAACATACACACACAAATTACACACTTACACATACTCACTAACACGCACGTACATATTCATTCTAACACACACTCCATCTCACCCCACTTACACACCCATGCTCACACACACAATAACAGATTCATGCTATCATACACACACACAATTACACATCCATGCACACCCACACTTAAACATAGACATCCATGCTCACATACATACACTGCAACTATGACCGCTGTGACCCCTGTAGTTACCCCACTGAGCAAAGAGGCCATCGCGCTCTTGTCTATCATCCTCCATCCTATGATTGCATGGTAGGGCATCTATGCCCGTATGGCCATTTGCATTAACCCATTGGTGAACCACTGTCCCCATTCTGTTGCTTTCCCACTTCATTCATCCCTGTCCTGTGGGGGATGGAGAGAGTAGTGAGAGTAACATAAAAAATAACAACCCTAACAATTGTCTCTCAGGTAGGCAAGGATGAGGTACATCCAATACCCTTTTGGTGCCAGAGGTATAAACAGTGATTTTCATTAAAAGAGTGCAAGCTGTGGAAATAAATATTTTGTGGACCATCCAACTATGCTACGTAAAGCCCTCAAGTCCTCATCTTCGGCCTGAGGAAAGGGACCATCCAAAAAATTAAAATAAAAAAAGGAGCTTGCCACAAAATTTTAAAAAAAGCTATATATGATCAAGAATAATTATTTCACCATCGTGTGTAATTATTTTCTACATTCCAATGATCTTATTAAAATTGTCAATGATTTGATAATTGCCTCTGAATAAGGCATTCATTTATAAAGACACTTCAAAAGAATTAAAAGAAAAAATAATTATAGTATTCAATTCGTCTCATTTTGGTGAAATCTCAGATTATTTTTCTTTAGTGTTAACCCTTCAATGTATAATACTTTTTTTATCTGCTAAAGTCTTTGTTGCTAAACTCAGTCCAAGGACGAGTAACAGCGGCTATCTTTACCCAAGATTGGCATAGCTAATCGTAGATAAAGTAAAGTATCTAGGCAGTGATGTATCACGTACTAGGCTGTCATATCCTGTACTCTTAGGCGATCAAACTGCCCCGGTGTCCCGCGGCACAACGGGACGGTTACAAGCGAGATTGTTCATCTCCCCATCTGGCCCATTACACTATGGTGGCTTTGCCTCCATAGACTGGATGCGCACCTTTTAATGCATTGAGGATGCTGACCACGGAGGGGAGAAGCTGCCCTGGTTTGGGCTACTCTTTGGAAGAGCTTCCTAACTCTTATCCTGTATCTCTTTTTTATAAAGTAGCCTTCTTTAAAATAATACCATTCAGGCCCGGACTGGGAAAAAAAATAGGCCCGGGCATTTAAGCCTGAGCAGCCCATATTTATTTATTTATTTATTCATTTATTTATTGTTAAAGCCCACCCTTCATGTACCATCTTTGCATTTAATCATTCACACAAATCATTAACACATTCATTAATGCAGTCTCACAAATCATTCAAGCAATTCATCCTCACATGAATTCATTAAGTGTCATACACATTCACACAATTCATCCACACATTTATTAATTTTCATACACATTCACACTACCCCCTCTCTTCATCTTATCTGCCCCTTCTCACTATGTTCCCCCTTTTCACTATGTAACCCCCACCTTAAAATAGGCCCAGTCAGGACCGGACTCACTGGTCCTATATGGCCACATTAACGCAGAGCCCCTTAAGCCCGTCGCAACTACCCCCTCCTAACTATCTACCCTCTCCCTCTTTGAAGTTCACTTACCTTTCAGGAGTCCTGCGGTGGGGGTGCAAGGCCTCTGCCTCCCAGCTCTGCCACGTATGGAAACATTTAGAGTATGGGCAGTTAATGATGTACTTTCTAGAGCCATAATCTAGATCATGAAAAAGACATTGAAAGTGGCGTACAGAATAACACCCATCACTCTCACACACATCTTTACCAATCCACAACAGACACAATCTCACACACAGTCATCACCACAACATATACCAATCGACACACAGTATACCCAATCCACAAACATTTTACATACCAATCCACACACAAATATATATACTAATCCACAATATCACACCAAACCACACATATACACCCAATCCACACATATATACCAATCCACACATATAGACCAATCACACGTAATCCACACATATACCAATCCACACACATTATACCAATCCACATCAAGACACCAATCCACACATATACACCAATCCACACATATACCACCAATCCCCACACATATACACCAATCCACACACAAACACCAATCCCGCACATACACCAATCCATACATATACACCAACCACATATACCAATCCACACACAACAATCTCCAATCCACACCCATATATACCAATCCACATATTATACCAATCCACACATATACACCAATCCACAACATTATACCAAACCAAGCACCATACACCAATCCACCACACATACACTAATTCCACACACACATCACACACCACCGAATCCACCACTATACACCAATCCACACGTATACACCAATCCACACGTATACACCATACCACACGTATACACCATACCACACGTATACACTATTTAGGACATTTTATCCTTTACGTATTCTATAAACTAATTCCTGGTCTCCTGCTGTTGAAACAAAAATACTTCCCCTACCCTGCACCTTAGGGGTCTGCGGCCGCACAGGGTTTAAATTAAAACATTCGGGTTTTTTTTTCCAACTTTATTTAACAGCCTCCATGTTAAATAAAGTTAAAAAAACTTTATTTAACATGGAGGATGTTAAATAAAGTTGAAAAAAAACCCCGATGTTTTTATTTAAACCCTGTGCGGCCGCAGACCTGTAAGGCCGGCCTTGATGGGGACTTCCCGGCCCCTTAGAGTGGCGGACCTGGTCGCAGTTGCGGCGGGCTTAAGGAGCAGGTGCCCCTTATGCCCTTCGTTAATGCGGCCATAGGTAGGGTAGGGGCCTGGAGCTGCAGCTCCATCAGCCCCTAAGTCAATGCGGCCCTGCCGTGGCCCGGCCCACCGGGCAAATGCCCGGTGTGCCCGATGGCCAGTCCGGGCCTGCTGTTGTCTACCATTATTCCCAAGTCCTTCTCATTAGTAGTTTTTCCCAGGGATATTCCATTCATAGTATAGGTTGCATTGTTATTATTTTGCCATAATGCATAACTTTGCATCAGGTTAGCTCCTTTATTACACACAGAGAAATATTGTCCCTTACATCTTATATTTAAAGAGGCGATGCCAATTTAATTGAAATGTCGGGATAAAAAAGCTGTTATTTAAAGACATTGGAAATCTTTCCTATAGATGGGGATAAAGTAAAGTTTTCAGAATCTTAAAGTAGATACAGCCGTGACTTGCATCTGGAAGCGTACCACTATTCCTATAGAAGATGTCTCTGGGCTTGTTATGGATAGAAAGGCTGACTGCTCTTAGAAGAGCTTTTCATTAGGGGCACAATGTAAACCTTTATAAAGAGAAATTAACAAACGGATTGGGAAATCAGCAGCAAGACTTTTTCAGAGATTGTGCAGAGATTCAGAGCGCCTGTTACAGACTTCATGGCGAAAGCTTGAAGCTTCCACTTTTTAGTTCCTTAAAAACTAGAGGTTGCGCTCTGGCCTTCCCACCTATTCCACTGGTTATAAAGAAGATCAGGGAAGACAACACAAAGGTTATCATGGTTGTTCCCTTTTGGTCCTGGAGAGCCTGGATCTCCAACCTCCTTCTCTTATCACACGGAAAATTATGTGGAAATTCTGAACATGCAGAAGCATGCATTTAATTTCCCCTACTTGAAGTAGAAGCACTCCTAATAATTTTTGCATTGTACGTGTGTTGGCTTTTTACTTTCTGGGGATCTGTGGGTGAACTTAGGCTTTATAGTCAGTAGGAGGGTGATGAGGAGTAGTAGTGTCCCTTTAACTCTTTATTTTTGGATTCTGTCTTGCCCAAAATGATTCAGGATAAATCCCTAAGGTTTGCTGCCACTTGGAGCTGGGGAAATGAAATTTATCTTAAAATTGTGTGGCTTTCCCCTTACTACCAGGTGATTTCTCTGCTTGGTACATATAATGAGATCATTTCAGGGATCTTTACCAAATTTATAAAGTTACTACCCAATCTTTAAATAAGTTAAATAATGACCTCCCTTATTTATCCAAAATTGCATCATTGTCATTGTACTGTAATAAAACGTGAAGATGCATCCTCCAAATTGATCTCTTTATTTCTCTATTTGTTATCAAACAATGAACTGTAGTCCTATAGGTCAAATTTCTTGCGTTTTCATGACCTGGGTGAGCTTCTTGAAAAAAAAACATCCCAACCAATACAATGCCAAGCAACAATGGATGAAAACATAGTCCCTAGTCAACAAATAGGATATCCGAATATAACACCATAATAATTAAAGATGAAGTAATAATTTAAATTATTATATATTATTTAAATCAAATTATCACAAATAACAATTGGAACTGTGATACTATCTCACAGTAATAGCTCCCAAGGGAACAGCAGAGAAAGAAAGAAAAAACACATGTTGGCTGTACCACAAATATTTACTTTTAAATGTGTACTGTTTTTAATGATATTTTGGAAATAAACATAATGTGCGCCTTTGGTCTTGTAAGAAAATCAATCCTCAGAAAACAAGCAGAAATTTGGTTTTGATTCCTCTACAGTGCGGTGTAGACCTGTGACATATCAAATTAATATCTCGAATGGAGGCTGAGGCGATATATTGGGGTAAAATACATAGTTTGGGACTGAAGTGAATTGGAGCATGTAGTGGAACTGCTGACAGGGTGGAGGTAATTTAAGTTAACACTGTTCAAGAAAATAACAGACGGAGGTCAGTGAGCTAGCCAGGTGGTTAAACAAGCATGGTCAGACAGATCAAGGTCAATATACCAGTAGTACTAGAGCAACATAGCCAATGCACTTGTCAGGCTAGTCAAGGTCAAGATGAAAGGAAGGATACAAGAAGTAGTCATGCTAAGGGGAAGAAACAAGACACAATTACATAGGTTTATTAAGTATATTAAATTAGAAAACACAACATTTGGAAAACATGAATTACAAACGAAGCTATTGTGGTGCAGATAATTAATCATCTATTTTTACAAGGTTGGCCAGTTCATAGGAGTTTTTCTGAATGTTCTTCATGTTAACAGAAGACAATTCTGGGTATCACAAATTGCTATGGAAACTAAATACATTAGGAATTTGAATGAGGGTTGACTAGATAATCTGTTGTTTTCTTTCTGCCATTATGTTTGATAAATAATTTTCTCTCTGTACCAAGCAAAGCCAATCATTTTCAACCACTTTCATAAAGAAAGCAGAACTACAGAATGTATCCAATGCAAAATGAAAGAAAACAAATAAATGCTTTTCTAGCTGTACATATTTGTAGGAGGTCCCGTGCTATGAATATACAACAATTACATAATTATATTATGCATAATAAAGTAAAGTTCTGTTACACAAGCATTTGGTTGACCATAATAATTTTATTCAATGTTTTGTGTTCATTCAAATTATGAAGGGAAACACTTTCTTCCTGATTTCTGAATGTCAAATGTCTCAAACAAGTTATTTAAGGAGGTTTCTGTAAAACCACAATAAAAACTTCAAATCACTGAGCTCTTCAGAACGACCCTTTTATTTTATACAAATGTTTGTAAATACAGACTGCATGGCTAGGTGCTTGAATTTATACACCTGTGGCAATGGGTCTGATGTATGGTTTGATGGGGTAAATTGAATTGGTCGGGTTTAAAGATGTCCCAAGTGGGACTCGGGTGCAGACTGACAAAATTCCAAATTTAAAATGCATACTCCAAACAACCCAACAAACCTATGAATGGTGGTATCACTGTACACTGAAGATGTTGCTGAGCACACATTGGGGGGTTGTTTGGCAGTGACATATGCTAGGTGCTATAAAGTCATACCAAAGTTACAATGTACATTAAAAGACAAACAAAAAATGACTACTACAAACTTTGACAAAGGCTTGTGATATAATTAGTGCAGGAAAATAGTTAAAATACTTCAATTGTCTATTTTTAAACAAAATATCTGATTTGATGGGGGTAAGTTGAAAAATTTGCACCTGCCAAATGTGACCTGTTATCTCACAAACCACAAGGCAGGGCTTATGCATGGGTGGCATCACTGTACTCGATCTGTACTAGATCTTGCTGAACACATATTGGGGTTTTGTTGGCAAGTGACATATACAGGGAACTGTAAATCCATACCTGAAAATTACAGCTCAACACAAGCACAGAAAACATGTTAAAACAGCCCCAGTCAAATTACATGACCAAAAGTATATAGACACCTTGTCATCACAGCTATATGAGCTAGTTTCATATCTCATTCCAAAGGTATGTCTGGGAAGCTCATCTGGGAACGCTTTGGAATGTGTATGTCAAAAGAGCATTTGTGAGGTTGGACACCAAGGTCTGGCTTGCAGTCGGTATTGTAATTCATCCCAAAGGTGTTCCTCCACAACAAGCACAGAGACACAGTCATGCTAAAACACGAAAGGGCTTTCTCCAAACTGCTGCCAGAAAGCTGAAAGCATACAATTGTCTAAAATATCTTTGTATACTGAAACTGAGCCCAGGTCGAACTTTGAAAAACAGCCTCAGACCATTATCCCTCCTCCACCTATCAGTAGGCAGTAGGGTTCTCCTGGCATTCACCTAACCCAGAGTCATCCATCAGTTTTCCAAATAGTGAAGTATGATTCATTGCTGCAGAAAATGTTTCCACTGCTCCGTAGTTCTGTGGTGATTTAAATTAGTTGGCATTGTGAACTTCGGCTTGTGTGCAGGTTCTTGGCCATGGAAACCTTTTTCATGAAGCACCTGATGTAACGTGCTTTAGCTGATGTTGCTTCCAGAGCCAGTGTGTACGGTCAACCATTTAGTGGCTGTTGTTACTCCTAGACCCTTCCACATCACAATAATATCACTTACAGTGGATCAGGGCAGAAATTTGTGGCTTTGACAATGCCATGTTTAAAGTCAATGGGCTCTTCAGTATGACCCATTGTACAGCAACTTTTTGTCTATGTAGATGGCTGCTTATGTGCTTGATTTTATATACCAGTTAGCAATAGTATAGCTGAAACACCTAAACTCATTACTTTTGGTAATGTAGTGTACACAACTTGGGTTTGTTGATAACTTTTACCCTTTTTGGGGTAGTGCCATTGTGGCTGATCTCATCCTCTGCAGTTCACTGATTAAAAGTTATAAGTGGATCGTCCTCAATATTACTTTGTTAATGGGAAGTGGAATATATCACTTTACAAAAGAAAACCTAGCATCTGGTAATGTGCAACAAAAGCAGTCACTTTATAGTGTGTTTGGAGAAAGGGATGTTCCACCTTGCACTGAATATCATCCACTTAAAGAATAATTGCATACAATCAGGGCCGGCCTTTGGGGTGTGCGACCTGTGCGACCGCACAGGGCGCCAC